>JBBPBT010001345.1:1255328-1273945 GCA_037974875.1 Cicer bijugum | reverse complement strand
TAGTATGATTTAGTAATTAATATAAAGTGTTGATTTTATACTTATTTATTTTATAATTTTGAATATTCTCTAATGACGAAAGTATTTTAATGTGAGTATTTCAAAAAAAGATCATTAGGGTGATAATTTTTAATATGGGAGTTTTGATTATTAAAATATTTTAGAAGATTAATTACTTTATTTTATAAAATATTAGTTTTGAAATGTTAGTAATATTTAGTAATTAAATTATGTTAAAAAAATGTTAAAACATTAGTTTTAGTAATTATTGGTTTTATTTAAAAATAAATAAAGGGACCAATGGGTTTGACCCATGTGTGAACCCTAATTGTTAATAAAATAAAATAAACCAAATAAAAAAAGGGAATTGAACGGGCAGCTCTAAAACCAAAGAGGAAACACAACAACAATCTATCGTTTCTCACCGGTGATGGATAACTCTTCTAGAGAAGTTTCTCCGTTTTTGCCCAAATTTCAGTATGTTATTTTACTCATTTAACTAGTCAAATAAACATAATTTTCCAGATTTTTAACAACCCCACTTTCTCTCTAAAATACCTAATTTCCCCGTTAGTAGAATTCGTTATTTTGCACCGTTCTCCTTCACCGTAAGTCTGATTTGAGTGAAATCAACGCCAAAACGACCATGTGAAAAGTGGCTATATTATCCACTGATTGGTTTTCTGGTTCATGGTAATTTTCCTTGATTGAATTTCGAATTTAGTTTTTATAGTATCTTCTTATAATTTATTTTGACGTGTAGTCATAAACTGTCGAGTTATATTGATTAAAGGAAAATGAGTCAAAGAACAAAGATTGTTTGCCCGTGGAATCGTATTCGCGTGTGAAAGCGTCAAAATAATGTAAGGGGTGAGAGAGCGTTTGAATTCATGAGTATAATATATTGTGAGGGAAAACGGTATTTCTCAATGATTCATCTGGGGCTGGCTACGTACGTCAGTAGCCCTTTGAGAGATAAATTGATTAAGGTGAAATATGAGAATTATGAGATTAAAATGTGAAATAGAAATTTTTATAACGTGTTGATTGATTTAATTTTTGATACTTGTGTGGTAGTTGATATTTGTTATTATTGTTATGTTGGATGTTGAATGAAATTATATGTATATTGTTGATTAAACGTGTTTATGTGAAGTGATAATAAAAAGTGAATTCATTTTGATAAGTTTATGTGATTATGGTGATGTAAAATTAATAATAATGATGTTATAAATTTGTGATAAGCCTATGCGATGATGTATGGTTGATGATAGCGATGTTATAAATTTATGATGAGTTTATGTGATGAGATATGATTAATGATAGTGATGTTGTAAATTTGTGATGAGAATATTGAAGTAACCCCATAGTTGGTGAAATAATTGTGATTCTAATTTGTGTTTGAGATTACGGTCTTAATGGAGTATCATAGGCCAACGTGGGGAGAAAATAAATATTGAGAATTTGCGAAGTGAAGATTATTTTGTCATCGTATAGGTAGGGCATGAGGAGCCTAGTGATTCTGGGGAAGTACAATTGAATGAGCCTGATCGTGGTGGTCTGTTGTTGAGCCTTAAGGCAAGATTGTTAGACGTTGGAGGTATTCGGGTGGGGAATTCCTAGGTGACTTGGTGGTAGCACTCCAAATGTCGGGAGCTACCATACAACACACGTTTACCTCGACTTTCACGTATATGTGTCTCCGATTGTGTTGAGGGGATCTATGAGAATAGGGCCAATTTGAATTGTCCGTCCACCATCATGGTGGCATAGTATCAAGCCTCCTAACCAAGTACTTCAGAGTTAGAATGGTACCACATTGTGAAGTAGAGTCTAAGCTCATGCATAGCATTGCATTTTCTTGTGATTGTTTTGTTGTGATTAATATGTATTATGTGTGATAATAATTTCTACAATGATTTGATGTTATAGTGAAGTGTATTGATTTTTCTTGATTTTGACTATATAATGTGAGGTTTTTCCTTGAATAATGTTTGTGTAATGATACAGTTTATTGATGATTAATTGTGTGTTCCTCTTATTTATATTATATTGTCAACATGATTTCAAAACTCACCTCCTTCATTGTTTGTGTTTGACTGGCTTGGCCATGCGTTTGCGAAATCGGAGTTACTATAGGTTAATGAGTCACAAAATTCAAGTTTGGGAGAAACCCCGCTCTGATAGGTGGTACTGGGAATTAAGAGTTATAATGTGTATTTTACTTATGTTATTTCAAATGACTTTTTATATGAAAACTTAGTACGAGTAAGTCTCGGGAATTAAATCAAGAAATTCTAGTTGAATCAAGTTCATTGATATTCCACTATTTTAATTGAGGAACAAAGTTGAATTGTTACATGTGTCTTTAGAGAAACGTGATATCCTAAATTAGATATTAAAGTTTTTATTCTCTTTAACATATTTTCTTTATCCGCTGCAAGTTTTCTTCAAATAATTTAATATATATGGTTATAAATGTTCTTCAAATAAGTTTTCTTTATCTCATAGAATACGATAAAACTTGCAATAGAGCCGAATGAAATCCTAATCACCCGTAGCTCACACGCCATTCCCAACATTAAGGGATAATAATAAAAATAAAACTCTATAATTAAGTTCATCAAGATAGAGGTATTACTCAAAAGAAACAATAAAACTCTATAATTAAGTTCATCAAGATAGAGGTATTATCCCTTAATGTTGAAAATTTTTAACTCCTTACGTGTTTTAGAGTTCTTAATTATGAGGTTATAATTTTTATGATGATATCATTAGTAATATGTTTGTTATGATGTATTTGATATTAAATCTTGACTTTTTGAGTATTTTAAATTTTGACTTTTATGAACAATATATGTGTCATGAGGAAATTAATGAGAAATTTATATTTTTAATTTTGACAATATGAGAAAATTGATTATTGAAATGTATTAATGTATAGTACATTTTTATAATACGAAAAACTTTATAGTGAAAGCAATAAATTTCTATTGTTATTGTACTCTTGGTAATATGAGTTTTAATTTTTATCAATAACAAGTATCCAAATCGAATCTTATGGATTATTAAAATGAAAGTCTTGATTTTGAGATATTCGTTCACATGCATATTTGATGTGTTGAAGTTATTGAGCTCTAACTATGAGCATCCATGAGAATATAAATTTTATGTCTTTTGTGATTAAGTGGCTGGTGATTTGTGTTTTAAATATTGTTATCTTTGTGGTTGCCTAAGTGGCTGGTATTTTGTGTTTTAAATATTGTTATCTTTGTGGTTGCCTAAGTGGCTGATGATTTGTATTTTAATTATGGTTATCTTGTGGTTGCCTAAGTGGTTGGTGATTTGTGTTTTAAATGTCATTATCTTTGTGGTTGCCTAGGTGGCTGGTGATTTGTGTTTTAAATATTGTTATCTTTGTGGTTGCCTAAGTGGCTGATGATTTGTGTGTTTTACATTGTTCTCTTTGTGATTATTTAAGTGGGTCGTGACATGTACCTTTTGAGCATCATTATGATTTCATGACATAACATATACATCTTTATGGACGCTTGTGTGGTTGGTTTAATTTTTCTCCATTGGTATGAGTGACTTCTGTGTAGATGGTTATATCTGGATCATATATGTTTAGGAGCATGCATAACTTGCATACATTTTATTGTTATTTTTTTTTTATCTAATTATTTGCTCTACGGTTGCTACTTGATTTATTTAGATACATTTTATGAGTTTTGATATATTTTTGAAAATTATTAAATAATCCATTTCTTTAAATCTTTTATGATGAAAATATTTTTTATTCATATTTTATGGCTGTTAATTTATTATTTGGTTTAAGTTTTGCTTTGGGATAAATTTACGCTTTACACCAACATTTTGGTACTGATGTTCTCATAGAGTTGCAATGATGTTTGATTGGTGCATGCACGTGGGAAAATGAGACTTTTACTTAAAAACAAATATTTTGTATTACTAAAATTTTTGTGGTACATTGTAAAGTTATTTACTCTTCATCATTAACTTTTAATAGAAATGCGAAAGTGAGATTTCATTTGCTAGTTAATAATTGAATTTCATTAATTTCAGTCAACCTTGATTTTTTGAATTTCACTTAAAGATAATATATTTTATTTTAGAGCATAAATGAATATCAATCTAACAACACTAATATTAATTTTGCAAATAAAGAAATAAATAATATTTTAGTAAATTGCATTACGTACTTTTACAAAAGAAAAAAAAAATATCAAGTCATTTTCTCACACGCCTTCAAATTATTACATAATGAACTACTTCTAAGAAAAAAAAATCAGAGTTGTTTCTAAAAGAAATGAAATATTTTTAAGTAATCTTTGGATAAAAAATTTGGAGCGTTACATTGTGGTATCAGAGCACTAATTCTCGGACATTGGTGGAGTGGATGGGTCGTGTATGTTGAATGTATTCTGATGTTGCTTGTCTTATTGGTTCGATTTTCTAATTGTTAAATTTTATTAATTTTTTAATTTTTTAATTATATGTCATTAAGGGTAGGAATAGGCCAGGCCAGACAAGGTTTTGTAAGGTCTGAGCCTAGCCTACAAATTATTTTTTAGGCCTAAGCTTGGCCAACGGTCTATCATAGGTTTTTTTTTTCAGTCTGGCCTAGCTTGGAAGCCTATTTAAAAGTCTTATTAACATTAAAATATTTAAATGTTCTACCAATACCACATGATACTCTCCATATACCAATATCAATGTATATATCTATATATATTAAACAAAAAATAATTTTTCTAACAAAATAATTTTAAAAAAAATCTGAAACAAACATCCTTAAAATCCTTAAAAATAATTTTTGGTTTCGAATAATAGATTTTTTTCCTGAAACAAACGCACCTATTATTATCTCTTAAATAAATATGTAATGATTACTGAGTGATTGACTGATTGAACGATTACTGAATATAGAATGATTGTTGATTGATTGTCTAATTGATAAAATTTAAAATAGGAAATAATATTATTAATATAATAATAAAAACAATATTAATAAATAATAAAATATATATAGCTCGGCCTATCAGACCTAATAGGTTTTTGTAAAAGCCTGAGCCTGAGCTATTTAAATAAATAGGGTTTAAAAACAACCTGAGTTTAGCCTTTTTGTTAAATATGATGGGGAGTATGACCTCAGTTTAACAGAAAATTGTGAAGAAAAATGCATATTCCAACAATATGCTAAACAGTTTACTAAATTGAAAATTTATTAAACAAAAGATATAGCAAGGTCTCAAAAGATCAATCCTACAAGAAGATAAACAAGAACACTAATTGGCTAATAGAATGCAGCAGATACAAGTTATCATTCAACATATAGATTCATATACAGGCATGCTAATAATAACAATTCATGTAAAATCAATTAGTGCAGAATTTAACAATTTCATGCATTCACAATTAATCATACAAGCAATGCAGAAATAAAAGAGATAAGTGAAGGAAAATGTACACAGTAATTTTTATACTGGTTCGGCCGTCGATGTGACAACCTACATCCAGTCCTAAGATCAACTAATCTTAGCCTTCTAAATAGAATCTTGTAGAGTCGTTTTACAGATGTTCCAGCAGCCCTGCCTATCAATCTTAAAACACTCTCCCTATTCTATCCTTATCTCTCTGAATCCCAGAGTTTATCTCCCATAAACTCTTCCAAGATTTCAGTCCAGTGTCTTCTTGATGAAGCCCCTCAATGTTCGAAAAACTATGACTTCTTTTGATTAACAACGAGAGAATTAAGATCAAATCCAACTAGTTCGACATAATTCCCATATTAATCATGCAACATTCATATACTCATACACATCGGAAATTTAAAATCACATACAAAATTATCAAGAAGCATACAATAATAAGCAGGTAAACAATGCTGAAAATTAAAGAGAAGGGATAAGAAAGATTGCACCGTGATATATCCTGGTTCAGTCGTTAATCTAACGACCTACATCCAGTCCCGAAATCACAATGTGATTTCAGCCTTTTACTATAGAATGAATTCGAGTACTTCTACAGATTTTCCAGTCTTCTACACGACCTATCAATCTAAGTCCCTTCACTCCTTTCTTGTAACCACTTGATCCTTGTAGTTTATCCCCAAACTCACACAAGATCAAAGTAAAAGTTCCTCTTGATGATACCACACCAACAAGGATAGCCACCAGTTTCCAAACTGGATTTTGTACAACATCAATTACAAAGAATTGTCTTTTACATGAACAAAGAAAAGAAGTATCAAGAATTGTATTCAATCACTCTAGCATCACACAAAAGAATTTATTTGCCAATGAATATTTTTGTGTTAAGAAACTTTTCTTTCAAAGTGTTTTCAGAGGTATGCAAAACTTGAGAGCAAAAAGGTTCTGAAAATTGTGAAAAGTTTTATGCAAGAGTTATTTTTAAAATGATTTGAAACATCTTATATATATTCAAGGAAAACACCAGGACTGTCGATTGCCCAATCGCGTTTATAAAGGCATAGTCGATTGCCGCATCGAGTGTCGCATGTCATGTGTTTCTGGAAACTTGAATTATATAAGCTTCACTTGATTAGACAATCAATTGATTCAATTTCTGAATCAGACCTGATGATATAATTTCCTTTCAATCGAGTGAGCAATCGAGTTGGCCAAAACTGGGTGCTCACTGTAACTTGAAAAATAGCATCACTCGATTGGTCAATCGAGTTTCGTGATCAAAGTGATTCAGACTTGGTGCTATAATTTCCTTTCAATCGAGTGAGCAATCGAGTTGTCCAAAATTGGGTGCTCACTGTAACATGAAAAATAGCATCAATCAATATGTCAATCGAGTATCGTGGTTAAAGTGACTTAGATACTGCAAACAATCAAGTTGCCAATCGAGTGGTCAATCGAGTTGGCACAAATGGAGTGCTCTCTGTAACTCAAACTTCAGTGTCAATCGAATTGTCAATCGATGGTGCAATCGAGTTGACAATCGAGTGAGCCTGTTACAGACCTCAGTTATTTTTAACAGTTTATGTGCCATTCGATTGATGAACCATTCAATCGATTCTCTATGCGATTGTTTTAGAGTTGAGTTTCATAAAACATGAATGAATGATAAAAGTTCATTGGCAGGGACTTAAGTGTGAAACCCTAGTGATTAGTTTACTCAACTTGATACTTTGACACCTAATACCACTATACAATTTTGCATCTTCCTCAAGTGCATCTTCCAACTTTGGTTGAATCCTTGAGTTGCAAGCTATTGTTCCATGTGTGTGGTGTCTTCATGTTTGCCTGAAATGTTTCTCAATTCAAAACATTAGATAAAGCAAATATTTCATGTGTATTGTATGTTTGGGACTTAAATCAAAAACTTGGTCAGGGAAGCTCATGACCTACAAACTCCCCCTTTTTGATTTAATGACAAACATACAATTAACTTTGAGATTATTTTTAAAATCTCCCCCTGAGTTTTGGAATGTATGATACCAAACATTTTCAGCGCATAAATAGGGTGCATCACGGAGTATAATATGTATCAGAACAGATGCATATACAATATCATAGCTTAGTATGTATCAGATGCATATACAATATCATAGCTTAGTATGTATCAGATCACAATTGTAATATGTATCAATCAGAGCATATTGTATGTATCAATCAGAGCATATTGTATGTATCAATCAGAGCATATACAATATCAGCAATGTCAATATCAGCATATACATACAATATCAGAGCAGGTATGATACAAATCAAAGCATATAATCTCAAATCAAATTAATCTCCCCCTTTTGTCATTAATACAAAAAGACATAAGACAAAGATACAAGTGGAAATTAATAAACAACAGTTGTAAGAACAAGACAATAAACAACAACTACTCTAAACCTAAACAAACAAAGACACTAGGGCTGATCCTCATTATCACCCGCAGGAGGAGGAGAGACCGATGTATTAGCCTCAGCAGGTGTCTTCTCCCCATGAGAATCAGAACCGTCTGCATTTTCCGAGTTTGGTTCTGCACTTGATCGCCTTCCAATCTCTGCAATGTCTTCAAAAGACATTTTAAGCCCTAAGTGCTCTTGAATGGCAGAAACATCCTTCTGAACAGATTCCAAAGAAGCTTGAAGCTTGAGAAGAGAGGCTTCCACGCGCTCACTGTGCTCAGCTTGAAACTTCAAGACCTCCATCAGCTTTGCCATGATCTCAGATAATCCTTCAGCTGGTGCAGGTGCTTGGGCACTAGATTGGGCTTGATCAGCACTGGGTTGTGCTTGATCAGCAGTGGATGGAGTCCTTGTCCAAACATTGTTGATGCGTCGAATTTGCATTTGGTTAAATTTTGCTTCACCAAATGTATGAGTGGTTGTGAGTGATTCTTCATCGGCTAGAGACACCTTTAAATGCCTCAGAATCCTCATTACCAGTTGGGGGTAGGGCAGGATGTGCTTCCCTTGTGCTGATTCCCACATGTTCCGCAGCACAATCCATGTCCAGCTCATTTTGAGCTCTTTGTACAGCCCCCATAGCAAGACAACGTCCAGCCGCTGTACAATAGCATGATTTCCCGCTCTAGGTACTAACATCCTTGTTAGCACGTACATGAGCAACCTGTGCTCAACCTTCATTTGTCCTGCTTGAATAGTCCATTTCTCAACAAAACCTTCGATCATCATTTCCTGTAAAGCAGCATGCTTATCGATAGAGTTTTCCCAACCTTCGTCTTCTGGAGCGTCTTGTGCTCGTCCATCAATGGTATACCCACAGAAGGGTAAACTAGTCAGCTTGGAAAACTCTTCAAAAGTCATAGCAATCCTTTTGTTTTTCACTTCTGCTACAAAACCAGTCTTGGTCAGGATGAAGGTAGAATAGAAGGCTCTCACTAGCCTTGGATAGACATCCAACGAACAGGAAAGAAGGTTTTCCAAACCATGAAATCTCAAATGGTTTTGAAATGAAAAACCATTTTTATCAAAGTAAGGAAAATCCAGTGTTCTTGCATCTTGGATTTTTCTTTTAACAAATGAATCTGGAACACCGTTGCCTTCAGCAGGTTTTTTTTTGAAGGCTTAACCTTCTTAGGTGGATTGAAGGCTTTTTCTTCTTCTTAGTTAACTCCTTCATAGCATCACCCAGCAGTTTTTCAGATGGAGGAACCTTCCTCTTTTTACTGATTTTTGGAGTAGTGGCAACAACTTTCCCCTTATCCTTAGCCAAAACCTTGTGTGTAGGTATTGATACTCTCTTGGCCGGAGGTGAAGGAGGTGGAGGAGGTGAGGGTGAAGGGGTTCTTCCACTAGAAGTAGAAGAGAAAGAAGATGAGTTGGTTTGTGGAATGACTTTAGAGGAGGGTCCAGTAGAGGTAATGGCTGGTTTTCTACCAGTTTGTTTAACACGAGCCATTGTAGAAAGTAGATTGGAGATTGATTGGATGAAGAAAAGATTGCAGTTGGATGAAGGAGATGATAGCAGAGTGAGAAATTGGATTGGGAAATCGAATTAGGGTTTTTCAGGTATATATAGCACTGTAGAAATCCGATTGCCCAATAGAATGATTACACTTCTGGGTTAAAAAAGTAACCGTTACACTAATCCAATGGCTTTAATTTTCTCAACGGATATATACCAATCGATTGTCCAATCGATGCTCGGGTTTTTACAAAGATTCTCAGACTTGTGAGTTACTTAATTCAAACAGTCGCTTGTCCAATCACATTTTTAACCATTTTCCAATGCATCATCCGATTGCCCATTCGAATGACGTAACACAATCGTCAAAAGTCTGGTTTCTGAGATATGAACACTCGATTTGACATCCGATTGTCGTGATGAAAACTTCAACAGTCAGGCTTCTGAGATATCAGCACTCGAATGTCCATCCGATTGAAGCAAAAAGTTGACATAACAGACATAAACAAAATAAAAATTGAGACCCAACTATTCGACGTTGCAATCGAATATCGTGTTTCCAATTTGACAAAATGAAGCACTGTTCATCAAACAGTCAATTTTGCAATCGTGTTTTGAGTGAAAAATACTTATCTGCCCACATGACACTCGATTATGCAGTCGAATTGGGTATAAGGATCAGATTTCATTGTGATCAATGATGCCCAGTTTCATTCTTATAAAGAAGAAATTGTACTTAGGCAAGGCCTTGGTGAAAATGTCAGCCAACTGCTCAGTTGTATTGACATATTCCAACTTAATCTTGTCGTGTTGATATTGATCTCGAATGAAGTGATGCCTTATTTCTATGTGCTTGGTCCTAGAATGCATGACAGGGTTCTTAGTGATATTAATAGCACTAGTATTATCACACATAATAGGCACAGTTCCTAGGTCCACACCAAAATCAGAGTGGTGTTGCTGCATCCAAAGAATTTGAGCACAACAACTACCAGCAGCAACATACTCAGCTTCAGCAGTTGAGAGAGCTACACTATTTTGTTTCTTGCTATGCCAAGAAACAAGAGAGTTCCCTAAAAGTTGGCAAGTACCAGAGGTACTTTTTCTGTCCAATTTGCATCCAGCAAAGTCAGAATCAGAATAACCAACTAGAGTGCAAGTAGATCCCTTAGGATACCATAAACCAAGATCTTTGGTTCCTATGAGATATTTTAAGATTCTCTTAACAGCACTGAGGTGTGATTCCTTAGGATTGGCCTGGTATCTAGCACACATACACACATTAAACATGATGTCTGGTCTGCTAGCTGTTAGGTAAAGTAAAGACCCTATCAGGCTTCTAAACACAGTCACATCTACAGCTTTACCCGATTCATCCTTATCTAAGTAGCAGGATTGACTCATAGGCGTGTCAATGGATTTAAATTTTTCAAAATTAAATTTCTTTAAAAGATCACTGCAATATTTTGATTGACTAAGGAAAATGCCTTTTTTGCTTTGTTTGATTTGAAATCCAAGGAAGTAAGTCAATTCTCCCATCATGGACCTTTCAAATCTGCCTTTCATAGTATTTTCAAAATCTTTACAAAGGTTATCATTTGTTGATCCAAATATGATGTCATCAACATAAATTTGGACCAATAAAATGTCTTTTCCTTGTCTTTTGATAAAAAGTGTTTTATCTACATTTCCCCTTGAAAACTTTTCTTGTAAAAGGAAATTGCTCAGCTTATCATACTAAGCTCTTGGAGCTTGTTTCAAGCCATAGAGGGCTTTTGTAAGTTTAGACACATGATTTGGAAGCTTAGGATCTTCAAAACCAGGAGTTTGACTTACAAAGACTTCCTCCTGAATGTCTCCATTCAAAAAAGGACTTTTAAGATCCATTTCAAATAATTTGAAATCCATTATACAAGCATAGGCCAACAGAATCCTGATAGCTTCTAGTCTGGCAACTGGGGCATAGGTCTCATCATAGTCTATTCCCTCTTCCTGGTTGTAATCCTTGGCCACTAACCTAGCTTTATTCCTAGTAATGACAACATTCTCATCCATTTTGTTTCTGAAAACCCACCTAGTTCCTATGACATGTTTATTCTCTGGTCTTGGAACAAGAGTCCACACTTGGTTTCTCTCAAACTGATTAAGTTCTTCTTGCATGGCTACTATTCAGTCATGGTCCATAAGAGCTTCCTTAATGTTTTTGGGTTCTACCTGAGAAACAAAAGCTGTAAGGTTGCAAAACTCTCTACGGGATTTTCTGGTTGAAACTCCTTTTGAAATCTCTCCAATAATGTTGTCTATGGGATGGTTCTTAGCAAACTTCCATTCTTTGGGTAACTCATCTTCCCTAATAGGTTCTACACAGTCAAGGTTGGTTGGAGGTCCAGGCTCACTGGTTTCTACAGGTTCAGAATCCACAATATCATCCAAAGATTTATCAACTATAGAAAGAGTGATGTTCAAGTTTTCATCAAATTTGACATGTACAGACTCCTCTACAGTTTTGGTTCTTTTATATTAGATTCTATAGGCCTTACTAACCTGGGAATAGCCTAGAAAGATACCCTCATCTGCCTTAGGATCAAATTTACCTAGATGTCCCTTCCATTGTTTAACACAAAGCACTTACACCCAAAAATCCTAAAGTAGGAGATGTTAGGCTTTCTCCTTTTGTATAACTCATAGGGAGTCTTTCTAAGTAAAGGTCTAATAAGAACCCTATTCACTACATGAGCAGCAGTGTTAATGGCATCAGCCCAAAAGTACTTAGGAAGATTAGAATCCTTAAGCATTGTCCTAGCAA
Source organism: Cicer bijugum (assembly GCA_037974875.1). Classification (NCBI taxonomy): domain Eukaryota; kingdom Viridiplantae; phylum Streptophyta; class Magnoliopsida; order Fabales; family Fabaceae; genus Cicer; species Cicer bijugum. The sequence goes on along the minus strand of JBBPBT010001345.1, from coordinate 1,261,720 downwards.
GCTCTTCTAAGGATCTATTCTTTCTCTCTACTACTCCATTTTGCTGTGGAGTTCTAGGGGCTGAAAATATGTGTTTGATACCATGATGTTCACAGTAGGTTTGAAAAGCATCATTTTGGAATTCACCTCCATGATCACTTTTTATGGATATGATTTTCTGGTTATTCTCATTTTGAACCAAAGCAACAAATTTCTTAAAAGTTGAGAATGCCTCACTTATGTGAGTAAGAAAATATGTCCATGTGAACCTAGTGTAATCATCTACCAACACATAGCCATATAGGTTCCCTCCAACGCTCCTAACCTGAGATGGACCAAACAGGTCCATGTGCACCAACTCTAAAACCTTCTTGGTTTGAACCTAGTTTATAGGGGGGAAAGAGGATTTAGCCAGCTTACTCCTCTCACAGGAGTCACACAGCCTATCCTTAGAAAATTTCCTATTTGGGAGGCCTAAGACTAGCTGCTTACTAACAAGTTTGTTCAAGTGGTCCATATGAATATGAGCCACTCACTTGTGCCACAGCCAGCTCTCATCAGCACTAGACAACAAGCAACAAATATCATTTGCAGGTAAAGAATCAAAATCTATCATGTAAATATTATTAACTCTTTTACCTGCCAGTTTCATACCTTCAACTTCCTTATGCTCAAGTGTGCAGGATATGGAAGTAAAGTTTACCTTAAACCCTTTGTCACACAGCTGACTAATGCTTAGTAAGTTGTGTTTCAGACCTTCAACAAATAAAACGTCCTTGATAACAGCTGTTGAATTGTTTCCTATATCTCCAATGCGTAGGATCTTCCCTTTGTTGTTATCTCCGTATTTGAAAAAACCACCACTCTTTAAGTTTAGAGACAAGAACTAGGACTTGTCTCCAGTCATATGCTTGGAGCATCCATTGTCTAGATACCAAGATTGATTCCTGGATGCCAAGCATATCTGCATAAAAAGAGTCAAGTTTTGGATTTAGGTACCCAATTCAAATTGGGTCCTGGGGGGTTAGTTTCAAATGATGGTTCCTTAACTTTCCAAATTTGTCTCCATCCTCTGTTGGCACGTTTTTTCAGTTTGCAATTAAACACCTTATGTCCCTTTTTGCAACAAAAGTGACACACAACAGCAGGGGATGGCTTTTGATTTGGTCTAGCAAAGTTATCATACATTTGTTTAGATTTAACAAATTCCTGATGCCTTTTCACATGCATGTTTTGTTTATAGCCAAGTCCAGTTTTAACATCTAGATTTCTTTGATTTCTAAGAAGTCTATCTAAGTTGTTTTTACCACTGTTGAACTTAGCTACATCACATTTCAGTTCATGAGTTTCTTTTTTCAGTTTTTCATTTATGTCTTTAAGAGACTTATGCTTCAAATTAACTTCATCATATTGCATGCATTTTTCATCTAGCTGTTTCTTAGTACTAATCAGTTGTCTGAGTACACTAACATATTTAGCATGTAGTTCATTAAAGGCATCATGAAGTTCATCATAAGATGGATTAGATGTAGTACTTACCTCACTGTCAGATTCTGAATCAGTGTTAGCCATAAGACACAAGTTAGCTTCTTCATTTTCTGATTCTTCAGATGAATCTTCATCATGGTCGTTCCAGGCAACGTAAGCTTTCCTGTTTGACGGCTGTTGATCCTTGCCCTTAGTCTTCATAGGCTAGTTTCTGATTTGCAGCTTGTAACACTCAGATCTGATGTGGCCTGTTTTCCCACATTCATAGCAAGTTATGACTTTGCTATCACTGGTAACACCCTTATTGGAGCCTTTTGTCTTGGAATTCTGGGGTTTTCTTGACTGGCCTCCTTTCTTTTTCAGAAACTTCATAAATTTTCTGACCAACATACCTATCTCAGGTTCTTCACTTGATTCACTTTCTGAGCTTTCTGAATCTGGTTCAGATTTTGTTTTGTGAGTTTGAGTTTTCAGTGCAATTCCTTTGCTTTTTCTGTTTGATTGCTCTGTCTCATTTAATCTGTGTAATTCCATCTCATGTTCACGAAGCTTTCCAAACAGTGTTGCTATAGTCATATTGGCAAGATCTTTAGACTCAGCAATAGCAGTTATCTTGGGCTGCCATTCCCTTGACAAACACCTCATAACTTTTCCTATCTGCTGTTCATTATGCACAACTTTTCCCAGGGCATGTAGATTGTTGATAATGTGAGTGAATCTTGTTTGTAGGTCATTTATAGATTCGTCTTTCTTCATGCAGAAAAGTTCATACTCGTGCATAAGTGTATTTGTTCTTGCCCGTTTGACATCTGTAGTACCTTCATGTGTTGCTTGCAATGTGTCCCACATTTCCTTTGCAGTCTTGCAGTTTGACACTCTGAAGAATTCTTCTGCACTCAAAGCTGATGTTATAATATTCTTTGCTTTAGCATTGTAACCAACTTTCTTGTTGTCATCATCACACCAATCAGCTCTTGGTTTGATGATACATGATGATCCTTCAGTGCCTGCAATTTTAGGAACGTAAGAACCATTTTCCACTGCATCTAAAATGTCCAGCCCACATGCTTCCAGAAAGATAAGCATCGTTTCTTTCCAGTACATGTATGCTGTACGATTAAAGGCAGGGGGTCTGGTTAGAGATGCTCCTTCTCCTAGGAAATCTAAAGAAGTCATTTTCTTTTATGAGATTTTCTCTAAAAAAGTTAGGCTCTTGATGCCAATTGTTGGAAAAACTATGACTTCTTTTGATTAACAACGAGAGAATTAAGATCAAATCCAACTAGTTCGACATAATTCCCATATTAATCATGCAACATTCATACAACTCATACACAGCGGAAATTTAAAATCACATACAAAATTATCAAGAAGCATACAAGAATAAGCAGGTAAACAATGCTGAAAATTAAAGAGAAGGGATAAGAAAGATTGCACCGCGATATATCCTGGTTCAGTTGTTAATCTAACGACCTACATCCAGTCCCGAAATCACAATGTGATTTCAGCCTTTTACTATAGAATGAATTCGAGTACTTTTACAGATTTTCCAGTCTTCTACACGACCTATCAGTCTAACTCCCTTCACTCATATCTTGCACCACTTGATCCTTGTAGGTTATCCCCAAACTCACACAAGATCAAAGTAAAACTTCCTCTTGATGATACCACACCAACAAGGATAGCCACCAGTTTCCAAACAGGATTTTGTACAACATCAATTACAAAGAATTGTCTTTTACATGAACAAAGAAAAGAAGTATCAAGAATTGTATTCAATCACTCTAGCATCACACAAAAGAATTGATTTGCCAATGAATATTTTTGTGTGTTAAGAAACTTTTCTTTCAAAGTGTTTTCAGAGGTATGCAAAACATGAGAGCAAAAAGGTTCTGAAAATTGTGAAAAGTTTTATGCAAGAGTTATTTTTAAAATGATTTGAAACATCTTATATATATATTCAAGGAAAACACCAGGACAGTCGATTTCCCAATCGCGTTTATAAAGGCATAGTCGATTGCTGCATCGAGTGTCGCATGTCATTTGTTTCTGGAAACTTGAATTATATAAGCTTCACTTGATTGGACAATCGATTTATTCAATTTATGAATCAGACCTGATGCTATAATTTGCTTTCAATCGAGTGAGCAATCGAGTTGGCCAAAACTGGGTGCTCACTGTAACTTGAAAAATAGCATCACCCGATTGGTCAATCGAGTGTCTTGATCAAAGTGATTCAGACCTGATGCTATAATTTCCTTTCAATCGAGTGTGCAATCGAGTTGTCCAAAACTGGGTGCTCACTGTAACTTGAAAAATAGCATCAATCGATATGTCAATCGAGTATCGTGGTCAAAGTGACTTAGATACTGCAAACTGTCAAGTTTCCAATCGAGTGGACAATCGAGTGGTCAATCGAGTTGGCACAAACTGAGTGCTCTCTGTAACTCAAACTTCAGTGTCAATCGAATTGTCAATCGATGGTGCAATCGAGTTGACAATCGAGTGAGCCTGTTACAGACCTCAGTTATTTTTAACAGTTTATGTGCCATTCGATTGATGAACCATTCAATCGATTCTCTATGCGATTGTTTTAGAGTTGAGTTTCATAAAACATGAATGAATGATAAAAGTTCATTGGCAGGGACTTAAGTGTGAAACCCTAGTGATTAGTTTACTCAACTTGATACTTTGACACCTAATACCACTATAGAATTTTGCATCTTCCTCAAGTGCATCTTCCAACTTTGGTTGAATCCTTGAGTTGCAAGCTATTGTTCCATGTGTGTGGTGTCTTCATGTTTGCCTGAAATGTTTCTCAATTCAAAACATTAGATAAAGCAAATATTTCATTTCTACTGTATGTTTGGGACTTAAATCAAAAACTTGGTCAGGGAAGCTCATGACCTACACTCAACACAGAAGATCACTACCAGTTTCAAACTGGTTTTCTCAATGTTATTTGATTACAGAATTCGATTACAGAAAGTCTAAAACAGAAATATACAGAAATTTCTATTGCTGTGTTCTTCTCAAATGTTCTTTTTCTTTGCAATCTTTTTCAGTCATTGTTGATCATGAATGATGAAAGTTCAAGTCTGAAAAAGCAATGTTCAAAGTTATTTCAATGAGAGAAAGTGATATCATAATATTGTGAGTTGTGTGAATGTTATCAGTTGTGTATTGTTATGATTCATTTGGAAGAAGTTAATGAAAACAGTTTATATAGTTTCAGACAAAACAACAGATGAATCGATTTGCCCAATCGATTCATTAAAGTTATAAAGCTTGCAAAATTGATTTACCCAATCGATTTCGCGAATCTTGTTTTTCTTGAATCTTGAAACTACATAAACTAATCGATTTACCTAATCGATTATTTTAATGCATTCTTCAGAATTGAATAACAGTTCATATTCTAATCGATTTGCATAATCGATTTATGATGTTTTGTTCCAACAACGAGATCAAAACAATCGATTCAAACATTTACATAATCGATTTGGCCATATGCTAAGTCTTCTCTGTTACTAAAACTTTTGTTCCAATCGATTGTGCCAATCAATTTCACTGGTCACTGGGACTCAGTGGTTTTCAACAAATCGATTTGCCTAATCGATTTGGCTAATCACAGAGAGTTAGCTTAAATCATGTTAGTCAATATGCCTAATCGATTATGGACTTATGTCTGAAGAACAATTTAACAGTTGGTTCATTCAATCGATTTTCCAAATCGATTGATGCCAAACTTGTTACAAAAGAAATAGTTCAATGGATTGTGCCAATAGATTGTGTTTCTCTCAGGCCAAGTTTATTATCAAACTTATTTTATAAAATCGATTTGTCAATAAATGGCTTGGCTCTGTAACTCACACAATCGATTTAAACAATTAGAATAATCTTGTGATTGGAACAATCGATTTGTCAAATCGATTAGCCTGCAAAACGGCATGCTACTGACTTGCGCACTTTATTTTCAATAAATGTGTAAACTGATTTGTCTAATCGATTTCCTAATCACAGAATTCACAAATTGAAACAACCCTATTACAAAATCGATTTTGTAAATCGATTTGCTAAGTCAATTTTCCAACTTTTGTTGATTCCTTGAGTTCCAAGCAATTGTCTCAAGTTTATAGGGTTGAGTTATGGTTCCTGAAATTTTACTCAGTTTAAATTGTTAGATTTGCCACATGATGTATGTTTGTCAATAATATCAAAAATGGACTTATGTCTAACAAAATAGGCCAGAACAGGCCAGACAATAAGTAGGCCAGGCCATAGGCCCCTGATGAACGGCCTAGCCTATTCCCATCCTTATATGTCATTAATTGTATAACCTTCTTGAATTTGAATTTCACTAACTACTTAAATTTTTATTATTCGTCATTAATTATGTAACCTCTTTGAATTTAAACATTTAAGAATTACTTAAATTCCTATTATGTGCCATTAATTATGTTAATTGTTTGATTTTCTAATTATTGAATTTTACTTAAATTTTTATGTGTCATTAATTGTGTAACCTCCATGTATTTTTATCATTAAATATATGTCTTAAATATTTGGTTTAATGATGTTATTTTATTGTTTATTTAGTTGTTTTAAAATGGGAAATCTCTATGTCTACTTGTATGTTTTTTTAGCATTGTCTTTTTATATTATTTAGAAATATTCTATTTCATTTGATAGAGTTTACTAACTTTTTATGATTTTTTTCTACTTGTTTATCGTATGACTATTTTGTTTTAATAATCTTTGACTCTCTACTTCTAGTTCACGTTAAATATTTTGTGCTCTAGCTATTACTTAGCTTAATTATTGTTAATAATAATCATGAGTATTATAAAATAATTTCATCTTCTACTTGATACAAATGAGGATTATTATGTTATAAAATATAGTGCTACATGTTATTGTTGTTA
>JBBPBT010001345.1:1244801-1254849 GCA_037974875.1 Cicer bijugum | reverse complement strand
AATTTCTTTATAGAAATGATTTTTTACGAAAGGATCTACGATATCTCTCTTAATTAATTCTAAATTTGCTCTATTTTAATAAATGACAAACTTAATTTTGTTTCTTGTTTTTCTTTATATGCTCATTGGTTTGTTTTAACTAGTTCATGTGTTTAACAAGTAACTTTTATTTAATTAATAATTATTATATATGTAAATAAATTAAATTAAATTTTATCATTCTCAATTTTACATGCATAATTATAGTCTTTATTTTATTTAATTGTTTTGACCAGAGAATTACATGGGGATGATTAATGACTTAATTATTTCCTAAATGGACTATTGTTTATTTTTTTTATTTGATTAGTTTGGATAATCAAGAAATTGGTGTGTTAGATATGTTTGTTTTATTTTGTTATGTGTGAGTGATATTCCTTTAATGCGTGATTGATTTTAGTTGATAAAATCATTTATTAGTTTTATTTTAGACCAAATAAGTATTCGACTTAGGAGATAGTAGAGTTAGTGAAAATTCTTAGTTTCATTTATATATTCTATTTAATTAATTTAGTGTGACAATAATAAGATATTTTTTTGTTTAATGTTTAATTATATGATAAAGTATGTATATATTAATTAAATTATTAATTGTCGGGGTTTTGTTAGTAATTAGTTAAAACTCATAGGAGTATTATTTTAGAGTGAACAATGACCAAGTTAATTTTGGTCAAAATTTAATCACCCACACCACTACTCTTGATAGCTATATTTTATTTTTAATAGCATTCAGTTATAGAACCGTGATGTCTACTATACATCCACTCAAATGTGTAACAAGCAAGAATAAGTACATGAATGCCAATTAATTCGTAACGGTTGGTCATTGAATGATATTATTTCAATTGAATACCTTATTGATATATGCAATTAACCTCAATGAGAATAATTATTCTTTTCCTCTAATCAGCGTCACGTCTTCATATTAGTCTCATACACTTTTTCTTCATAGAATACAAGAAAACATACAATAGAGCAGAAAATGTCATAATCACCCATACCTCACACTGATGGGGGATACGACCTCTGATTCACGGAAGAATTATGCAGAATAATGCCTATTCTAACAATATGTGCAACAGTTTAATAAATTCGAAATTTACTAAACACAAGATTGAATAAGGTCCCTAATAAACAATTCTAATGAATGTCAAACTATATGGATCATGGTATATATGGAGAAATGCATCAGAAAACAATTATTATTCAAGATGTTGATTTTCATGCAATCATTTTAAGACAATTAATCATGCAAAGTCACTTAACATGGAATCTTTATCATGGATTCAATCAATATCAGAAACGTAATAATTGCAGAAATTTAACCGAGATAAGGGAAAGAAAAGTGTACGCAGATTTTTATACTGGTTCAGCCATCTCGTGACGACCTACATCCAGTCCTAAGATCCAACTAGATCTTAGCCTTTCCTATAGAACCTCTTAGAATCAGTTTACAAATTTTTACACAGCGCCTCGCACCAATCTTAAACTATTCCACCTGTTCTATCTTTCCCTCCCTGAATTCCCAAGTTTAAGTCCCATAAACTTGACCAAGAATCCAGTCAAGCGTCTTCTTGTTGATAGCCCTCAGCCCCGAAGAACACCACCAATAACAGCTGGATTTTCTCAAAGTAATTTGGTTATAGAAAATGATTAACAGAAATTGAAACAGATCAATTTTACAAAGTTCTTGATCTTCCTTTTTCTCAAAGCAATCTTTCTCAATTCAGTCTTTTTCAATCCTCATTGATCACAAACGTTGATTGTTCATGGCTGAAAAAGATGTTCAAAGTAATGTCAGTTGAGAAAGAGTTAGTGGTATATTGTTGTTATCATCAGTTATGAAAATTCTGAAAGTTATCAAAAAATTTGTATGTGAATTGTTATGAGAAGAAGAGTAAGAAAGCAGTTTATATAGTTTCAGAAAAAACAACATATGAATCGATTTGGCCAATCAATTCATTAACGTTATAAAGCACACTAATCGATATAAACAATCGATTTCGCGAATCTTGTTTTTCTTGAATCTTGAAACTGCATACACTAATCGATTTAACGAATCGATTATTTTAACTGAGTTCTTCAGACTTAGATGAATGTACTTAATTGAATCGATGTTCATAATCGACTTGGCGTGTTTTGTTCAAACAACGAGATCAAAACAATCAATGTACTTAATCGATTCAACCGTTTCAGTCATCTGTGTTTCTAAAACTTTTTGTACCAATCGCTTTAGGCAATCGATTTCACTGGTTCCAGGGACACAGTGATTTTCACAAATCGATTTGCCTAACCGATTGTGGACTTAAGTCTGAAGCTCATTTCAACAGTTGGTTCATTCAATCGATTTACCACGTCGATTGATGCCAAACTTGATTCAACAAAAGTAAATAAGTAGATTGTGCTAATCGACTGTGTATGTTCCAAACCAAGGTTATTTTGAAACGTATTTTAGTAAGTCGATTTGCCTAATCGCTTTATTAAACATTGGTTTGGCTCTGGGACATTCACACTCGATTGTGTCAATCGATGTAGACAAACAAAAATAAAGAAGTGATTGGATTAATCGATTTTCCAAATCGATTAGCTTGCAAGGTATGCCACTGACTTGCACATTTTAATTTCAGTAAATGTACCAATCGATTTGTCTAATCGATGTAAGCAATCAGTTCAGTCTTGGTGATTTAAACAATCGATCTGCCTAATCGATTTGTGGCAAACTGGCTCTCTGACTTGCACAATTTATTTTCTAATAAATGTACCAATTGATTTTCCTGATCGATTGATAGCCTGTTTGATTTTTCATAAGATGTGCAAATCGATTTTGCCCATCGATTGATTAATCCCAGACTTCATAATATCATTCAACCCTGTTACAGAATCGATTTTACTAATCGATTTCTTATGGATCTTCAAGCTTTTGTTGATTTCTTGAGTTCCAAGCAATTGTCTTAAGTTTGTAGGATTGAGTTGTTGTTCCTGAAATTTTTCTCAGTTCACAATGTCAGATTTATTTCAAGAAGTATGTTTGTCAATAATATCAAAAACGAACATATGTCTAACAATCTCCCCCTTTTTGATTTAAGTGACAAACATGTAATTTTAACTTGAGAAACATTTCAAAGAAAACAATGTAATAATAACAGTCTAGTAAAGCTCCCCCTAAATATGAGTACCATTCTTTACATATAGTGAAATGAGGGTTAGAGCTAAACAGACAAAACAGATCCTATCAGAGTAGTTTGCAAAAAGTACTCCTGAAATCAGAACTGTTAGTAGAATATCAGAGCATATATAACATATAAAATAAACACTGCTATCATAGAGTATCGTAGCATAAAGTTTGTACAAGTTATAAATTTCTCTCCCCCTTTGTCAGTTAAGTCAAAAAGAGATAAAGGAGAGAAGAATCAGTAGTTTGCTCTCCCTGAGTTGGTAGCAAACCTGAAAACTGAATGCTGCTATACAATGAAACTTGAACAGATTAGTAACAAGAGCAAGAAATTCAGTATGATCATTAACTTAGTAAAAACAACTTGTATCAGTTCAATAAATAGAAACAGATTATGGCATGCACTAGAAATCTTCAAAATGAAATGCAGCAGTCAATATGATCAATAAACTCAACTATTATATTCATTAATCAAAAGAGATAATACAACCAACTAAAACAATACATAGAAAATAGCAACACAAAAAACAAAACAACTAAGAAAACTAAAGTCCTAAACATCTAGAGTTTGTTGGCCCTCATTATTATCTGGCGATGAGGCTGAGACCGCTGTATTACCCTTAGCTGGTGTCTCCTCATCATGAGTTTCAGTAACCTCTAAGTGCGTCGGAGCTGGTTCTTCAGCCGCTTGCCTTCCAATTTCAGCAACATCGCTGAAGGTCAACTTAATGCCCAGATGTTCCTGAATTGCTGCCACATCTTGTGCCATCTGGTTCTGATCTGATTGAATCTTCTGGATCGCAGCTTCCATTCTCTCATTCAATGCCTCCATCTTGGTGTTGTGAGCCATTTAAGCTGCCATAAATTCAAGCAGCTTGGTGAGCACCTCAGACCCTGCTGAAACTGACTAAGCAACTGGTGGTTCAGCACTTTGCTGGGTTGGTTCAGCATTGGCTTGAGGTCGTCGCCAAACACCATTCACTTTGCGGAGCTGCATTTGGTTCACGATGGATTCACCAAATGTCAGAATGGTCTTGGACACTTCTTCACCCTTAACAGCTACCTTGAAGTGACTGAGAATCTTTGTGATCAACTGTGGATACGAAAGCACCAGCTTTCCCTGCGCTGCTTCCTGCATGTGTCGAAGCACGATCCATGCCCAACTTATCTTGAGCTCTTTGCATAGACCCCACAGTAGCACAATGTCCAACCGTTGGACAACTACGTGATATCCGGAACGCGGGACAAGTATTCTGGTGAGCGCGTACATCAGCATACGTTGCTGAACCTTCATCTGGCCGATTGGAAGTGAAACAGATTCCACAAACCCTTCGACCATTAGGTCCTGCACAGCTGCTTGCCTCTCTAGAGACTCTTCTCATCCTTCGTCAGCACCGTCGGTGTCGGTGCTGCCATCGACCGAGTTTCCATGGTAAGGAAGTCCCGACATGTTCGAGAACTCCTCATAAGTCATGGAGATCTTCTTCCCTTTCACCATTGCTTTGAAGCCTGTATCCGTCATCTTGAACGTAGCGTAAAATGATCGAATCAGGTTCGGATAAGAGTCAAGCGAGCAGGAAAGAAAATCTTGCAGTCCATGAAACAGAAGATGGTTTTGAAACGTAAAACCATCACTGTCGAAGTAGTTGAAATCCAATACACGTGCTTCGTGAATCTTTCTTTTGACGAACGCCGGAGGAAGCTTAAATTCCTCAACTTGCTTGTTTTGAGGAGTAAGAGGTTTTTGTAGCAGTGTCGACTTCTTTTGAGGTGTTGTCTTCTTCTGAGGTGTTGAAGAAGCACCCTTTTTCTTCTTCTTCTTTTGCGATACGTCCTTCATCGCATCAACCATCAGCTTCTCAATTGGGGGCTCTTTCCTCTTCTTAGTTTTTCCTTGATCTATTGCAACACCTTTGCCCTTATCTGGTGCTGCAATCTTGTGAGTAGGAATGGGAACCCTTTTGGAAAGAGTGGGTGGTGGTGATGGAGTTCTTCCACTTGAAGAAGATGAAGTAGATGGAGTAGAGGGAGAAGTTCTCTTTACTCTTGCCATTTTAGGTTGATTTGAGAGTGAATCTGAAGTTGGTAAGAGTAAGATTGTAGTAAGTATGGATCAAAACAGAGAAAAATAGAGATTTGCAGAGGTTTGAGTGCTAGAGTAATGAGAAATCGTTGTTGGGGTTCGATTGCAACTGTTCCTTTTATACTGCTGGGTATGTAAATCGATTGGTCCAATCAATTTAGTTACCGTTGCTGGGGAAGATCAAAGAACGAGTGTGTAACGGCTAGTAAAAACACGTAACGGTAATAAAGTCAGTCGATTACCCAAATCGATGTCCATAGTTACCTAATCGATTGTTACAATCGATTTCGTATCAGTTCAGAAACTTCAAATAATAGACCAGACAGGAATCCATCTCAGCATCGATTTTCGAAATCGGTTCTTTAAGTGAAACTCTCAATACAGTTCAGATAATCGATTACCCAAATCGAATTCGAATTTGCTCAAAGATCTTTCATATCAGTTCAGAAGCTAACTCGTCTCAGCATCGATTACTCAAATCGATCCTTTAAATGAAAATCTCAAACCAATTCTGACAATCGATTTCCCAAATCGATTTCGAGCTTGTTCAGAAATTTTTCATATCAGTCCAGAACCTAAGTTGTATCAGCATCAATTATCCAAATCGATTCTTTTGAATGCAGATTTCAAACAAATTTAAAACAATCAATTTTCCAAATCGAATTCGAGGCAGAGTCAGGAGGAATTCTTCAACTTTGAAGTCTGGGTCTAAACTAATCGATTTTCCAAATCGATTCTTTAATCGTTATAACATGAAGTCAGTCGAATTCCATAATTGATTGAACTGGGAAAGTAAGAACATCTGAAGCTTCCTGGAAACGTCAAATCGATTTTCCAAATCGATTTCTAGTGTAAAACTTGAGAAAATAGACATATTATGGGTCAAGTCGACTAGGGCAATCGATTTTATAAAGATATTTTCCTGTGTATCCAAAGAACTGTCGATTTACCCAGTCGATTAGACACATAACTCAGATCTGACTAGGATCTATTATACCCAGTTTCATCCTAATGTAATGGAAGCTATCCTTTGGCAAAGCTTTGGTGAAGATGTATGCTAACTGCTCAGTTGTGTTGACGTACTCCAACTTGATGTTTCCACACTGAAACTGATCTCGGATGAAATGATGCCGAATTTCTATATGTTTGGTCCGAGAATGCATAACTGGGTTCTTAGTGATACTGATCGCATTGTGTTGTCGCACAAGATGGGAACAGTTCCTAAGTCCACACCAAAATCTAACAGGTGCTGTTTCATCCACATGATCTGGGCACAGCAACTTCCAACTGCAATGTACTCAGCTTCAACTATTGACAATGCAATACTGGTTTGTTTATTGCTGAACCAAGATACAAGTGAATTACCTAGCAAATGACAAGTACCAGAGGTACTTTTCCTATCCAGTTTGCATCCTGCAAAATCTGAATCTGAAAAACCAACTAAAGAACAAGTTGATCCCTTAGGATACCACAATCCAAGGCTCCTAGTTGCAACTAAATACCTGAGAATCCTCTTAACTGCACTAAGGTGAGACTCTTTAGGATTGGATTGATATCTCGCACACATGCAAACACTGAACATAATGTCAGGCCTGCTTGCTATGAGATAGAGCAATGATCCTATCATGCCTCTATACCTAGTAGCATCCACAGGTTTTCCTATTTCATCTCTATCTAAAAGGTTTCCTTGGCTCATTGGAGTATCAATGGGCTTTAAGCTATCAAAGGAGAATTTCTTTATCAAATCATTACAATATTTTGTTTGACTAATGAAGATACCTTGCTTGCTTTGGTTAATTTGAAATCCCAAAAGGTATGATAGTTCACCTATCATTGACATTTCAAATTGACCTTTCATCAAATTTTCAAAATTTTTGCACAATTTTTCATTTGTGGATCCAAAGACTATGTCATCAACATAAACTTGGACCAGCAAAATATCCTTTTCATTAGTTTTTATGAAAAGTGTCTTGTCAACATTTCCTCTTAAAAAGTTTTGTGAAATGAGGAAATTGCTAAGCTTCTCATACCAAGCTCTAGGAGCTTGTTTCAATCCATAGAGGGCTTTTGTTAGCTTGTACACATGATTAGGAAATTATAGATTTTCAAAACCAGGTGTTTGGCTAACAAAAACTTCCTCTTGGATCTGACCATTGAGAAAGGAACTTTTCACATCCATTTGATAAAGCTTAAAGTCCATTATACATGCATAAGGAAGGAGTATTCTAATGGCTTCTAGTCTAGCTACAGGGGCATAGGTTTCATAGATATCTATTCCCTCCTCTTGGTTGTAACCCTTGGCCACTAACCTAGCTTTGTTTCTAGTTATGACACCATTCTCATCTAGCTTGTTCCTAAACACCCACCTAGTTCCTATGATGTGCTGGTTTTCTGGTTTAGGTACTAGCTGCCACACTTTGTTCCTCTCAAATTGGTTTAGCTCCTGTTCCATGTGTGTGGTGTCTTCATGTTTGCCTGAAATGTTTCTCAATTCAAAACATTAGATAAAGAAAATATTTCATGTGTACTGTATGTTTGGGACTTAAATCAAAAACTTGGTCAGGGAAGCTCATGACCTACACTCAACACAGAAGATCACTACCAGTTTCAAACTGGTTTTCTCAATGTTATTTGATTACAGAATTCGATTACAGAAAGTCTAAAACAGAAATATACAGAAATTTCTATTGCTGTGTTCTTCTCAAATGCTCTTTCTCTTTGCAATCTTATTCAGTCTTTGTTGATCATGAATGATGAAAGTTCAAGTCTGAAAAGCAATGTTCAAAGTTATTTCAATGAGAGAAAGTGATATCAGAATATTATGAGTTGTGTGAATGTTATCAGTTGTGTATTGTTATGATTCATTTGGAAGAAGTTAATGAAAACAGTTTATATAGTTTCAGACAAAACAACAGATGAATCGATTTGCCCAATCGATTCATTAAAGTTATAAAGCTTGCAAAATCGATTTACCCAATCGATTTCCCGAATCTTGTTTTTCTTGAATCTTGAAACTACATAAACTAACCGATTTACCTAATCGATTATTTTAATGCATTCTTCAGAATTGAATAACAGTTCATCTTTTAATCGATTTGCATAATCGATTTATGATGTTTTGTTCCAACAACGAGATCAAAATAATCGATTCAAACATTTACATAATCGATTTGGCCATATGCTAAGTCTTCTCTGTTACTAAAACTTTTGTTCCAATCAATTGAGCCAATCAATTTCACTGGTCACTGGGACTCAGTGGTTTTCAACAAATCGATTTGCCTAATCGATTTGGCTAATCACAGAGAGTTAGCTTAAATCATGTTAGTCGATATGCCTAATCTATTATGGACTTATGTCTGAAGAACAATTTAACAGTTGGTTCATTCAATCGATTATCCAAATCGATTGATGCCAAACTTGTTACAAAAGAAATAGTTCAATGGATTGTGCCAATAGATTGTGTTTGTCTCAGGCCAAGTTTACTATCAAACTTATTTTGTAAAATTGATTTGCGTAATCGATTTGTTAATAAACGGCTTGGCTCTGTAACTCACACAATCGATTTAAACAATTAGAATAATCTTGTGATTGGAACAATCGATTTGTCAAATCGATTAGCCTGCAAAACGGCATGCTACTGACTTGCGCACTTTATTTTCAATAAATGTGTAAATCGATTTGTCTAATCGATTTTGTAATCACAGAATTCACAAATTGAAACAACCCTATTACAAAATCGATTTTGTAAATCGATTTGCTAAGTCAACTTTCCAACTTGCGTTGATTCCTTGAGTTCCAAGCAATTGTCTCAAGTTTGTAGGGTTGAGTTGTGGTTCCTGAAATTTTACTCAGTTTAAATTGTTAGATTTGCCACATGATGTATGTTTGTCAATAATATCAAAAATGGACTTATGTCTAACAAAATAGGCCAGAACAGGCCAGACAATAAGTAGGCCAGGCCATAGGCCCCTGACGAACGGCCTAGCCTATTTCCATCCTTATATGTCATTAATTGTATAACCTTCTTGAATTTGAATTTCACTAACTACTTAAATTTTTATTATTCGTCATTAATTATGTAACCTCTTTGAATTTAAACATTTAAGAATTACTTAAGTTCCTATTATGTGCCATTAATTATGTTAATTGTTTGATTTTCTAATTATTGAATTTTACTTAAATTTTAATGTGTCATTAATTGTGTAACCTCCATGTATTTTTATCTTTAAATATATGTCTTAAATATTTGGTTTAATGATGTTATTTTATTGTTTATTTAGTTGTTTTAAAATGGGAAATCTCTATGTCTACTTGTATGTTTTTTTAGCATTGTCTTTTTATATTATTTAGAAATATTATATTTCATTAGATAGAGTTTACTAACTTTTTATGATTTTTTTCTACTTGTTTATCGTATGACTATTTTGTTTTAATAATCTTTTACTCTCTACTTCTAGTTCACGTTAAATATTTTGTGCTCTAGCTATTACTTAGCTTAATTATTGTTAATAATAATCATGAGTATTACAAAATAATTTCATCTTCTACTTGATACAAATGAGGATTATTATGTTATAAAATATAGTGCTACCTGTTATTGTTGTTATCATTGTCTCTTTTATATTATTTTTATGAAACTATAAATTTTAGTTCGCTTGAATTGCAAATGTTTTAAAAAGAATATCATTTAATTCGATGTGATTATTAGTGTTATTAATAAATTTTCCTTTTAGTTTACTTAAGATATTTATGAT
>JBBPBT010001345.1:1219163-1244442 GCA_037974875.1 Cicer bijugum | reverse complement strand
TGTGTTAGATATGTTTGTTTTATTTTGTTATGTGTGAGTGATATTCCTTTAATGCGTGATTGATTTTAGTTGATAAAAACATTAGTTGAATTATTTAATTAAATTATAATTATAGAAGTTATTTCATTTATTAGTTTTATTTTATACCAAATAAGTATTCGACTTAGGAGATAGTAGAGTTAGTGAAAATTCTTAGTTTCATTTATATATTCTATTTAATTAATTTAGTGTGACAGTAATAAGATAATTTTTTGTTTAATGTTAAATTATATGATAAAGTATGTATATATTAATTAAATTATTAATTGTCGGGGTTTTGTTAGTAATTAGTTAAAACTCATAGGAGTATTATTTTAGAGTGAACAATGACCAAGTTAATTTTGGTCAAAATTTAATCACCCACACCACTACTCTTGATAGCTATATTTTATTTTTAATAGCATTTAGTTATAGAACTGTGATTTCTACTATACATCCACTCAAATGTGTAACAAGCAAGAAAAAGTACATGAATGCCAATTAATTCGTAACGGTTGGTCATTGAATGATATTATTTCAATTGAATACCTTATTGATATATGCAATTAACCTCAATGAGAATAATTATTCTTTTCCTCTAATTAGCGTCACGTCTTCATATTAGTCTCATACACTTTTTCCTCATAGAATACAAGAAAACTTACAATAGAGCAGAAAGATGTCATAATCACCCATACCTCACACTGATGGGGGATACGACCTCTAATTCACGGAAGAATTATGCAGAATAATGCCTATTCTAACAATACGCGCAACAGTTTAATAAATTCAAAATTTACTAAACACAAGATTGAATAAGGTCCCTAATAAACAATTCTAATGAATGTCAAACTATATGGATCATGGTATATATGGAGAAATGCATCAGAAAACAATTATTATTCAAGATGTTGATTTTCATGCAATCATTTTAAGACAATTAATCATGCAAAGTCACTTAACATGGAATCTTTATCATGCATTCAATCAATATCAGAAACGTAATAATTGCAGAAATTTAAACGAGATAAGGGAAAGAAAAGTGTATGCAGATTTTTATACTGGTTCAGCCGTCTCGTGACGACCTACATCCAGTCCTAAGATCCAACTAGATCTTAGCCTTTCCTATAGAACCTCTTAGAATTAGTTTACAGATTTTTACACAGCGCCTCGCACCAATCTTAAACTATTCCACCTGTTCTATCTTTCCCTCCCTGAATTCCCAAGTTTAAGTCCCATAAACTTGACCAAGAATCCAGTCAAGCGTCTTCTTGTTGATAGCCCTCAGCCCCGAAGAACACCACCAGTAACAGCTGGATTTTCTCAAAGTAATTTGGTTACATAAAATGATTTACAGAAATTTAAACAGATCAATTTTACAAAGTTCTTGATCTTCCTTCTTCTCAAAGCAATCTTTCTCAATTCAGTCTTTTTCAATCCTCATTGATCACAAACGTTGATTGTTCATGGCTAAAAAAGATGTTCAAAGTAATGTCAGTTTAGAAAGAGTTAGTGGTATATTGTTGTTATCATCAGTTATGAAAATTCTGAAAGTTATCAAAAAAATTTGTATGTGAATTGTTATGAGAAGAAGAGTATGAAAGCAGTTTATATAGTTTCAGAAAAAACAACATATGAATCGATTTGGCCAATCAATTCATTAACGTTATAAAGCACACTAATCGATATAACCAATCGATTTCGCGAATCTTGTTTTTCTTGAATCTTGAAACTGCATACACTAATCGATTTAACGAATCGATTATTTTAACTGAGTTCTTCAGACTTAGATGAATGTACTTAACTGAATCGATGTTCATAATCGACTTGGCGTATTTGGTTCAAACAACGAGATCAAAACAATCAATGTACTTAATCGTTTCAAGCGTTTCAGTCATCTGTGTTTCTAAAACTTTTTGTACCAATCGCTTTAGGCAATCAATTTCACTGGTTCCAGGGACACAGTGATTTTCACAAATCGATTTTCCTAACCGATTGTGGACTTAAGTCTGAAGCTCATTTCAACAGTTGGTTCATTCAATCGATTTACCACGTCGATTGATGCCAAACTTGATTCAACAGAAGTAAATAAGTAGATTGTGCTAATCGATTGTGTATGTTCCAAACCAAGGTTATTTTGAAACGTATTTTAGTAAGTCGATTTGCCTAATCGCTTTATTAAACATTGGTTTGGCTCTGGGACATTCACACTCGATTGTGTCAATCGATGTAGACAAACAAAAATAAAGAAGTGATTGGATTAATCGATTTTCCAAATCGATTAGCTTGCAAGGTATGCCACTGACTTGCACATTTTAATTTCAGTAAATGTACCAATCGATTTGTCTAATCGATGTAACCAATCAGTTTAGTCTTGGTGATTTAAACAATCGACCTGCCTAATCGATTTGTGGCAAACTGGCTCTCTGACTTGCACAATTTATTTTCTAATAAATGTACCAATCGATTTGCCTGATCGATTGATAGCCTGTTTGATTTTTCATAAGATGTGCAAATCGATTTTGCCTATCGATTGATTAATCCCAGACTTCATAATATCATTCAACCCTGTTACAGAATCGATTTTACTAATCGATTTCTTATGGATCTTCAAGCTTTTGTTGATTTCTTGAGTTCCAAGCAATTGTCTTAAGTTTGTAGGATTGAGTTGTTGTTCCTGAAATTTTTCTCAGTTCACAATGTCAGATTTATTTCAAGATGTATGTTTGTCAATAATATCAAAAACGAACATATGTCTAACAATCTCCCCCTTTTTGATTTAAGTGACATACATGCAATTTTAACTTGAGAAACATTTCAAAGAAAACAATGTAATAATAACAGTCTAGTAAAGCTCCCCCTAAATATGAGTACCATTCTTTACATATAGTGAAATGAGGGTTAGAGTTAAACAGACAAAACAGATCTTATCAGAGTAGTTTGCAAAGAAGTACTCCTGAAATCAGAACTGTTAGTAGAATATCAGAGCATATATAACATATAAAACAAACACTGCTATCATAGAGTATCATAGCATAAAGTTTGTACAAGTTATAAATTTCTCTCCCCCTTTGTCAGTTAAGTCAAAAAGAGATAAATGAGAGAAGAATCGGTAGTTTGCTCTCCCTAAGTTGGTAGCAAACCTGAAAACTGAATGCTGCTATACAATGAAACTTGAACAGATTAGTAACAAGAGCAGGAAATTCAGTATGATCATTAACTTAGTAAAAACAACTTTTATCAGTTCAATAAATAGAAACAAATTATGGCATGCACTAGAAATCATCAAAATGAAATGCAGCAGTCAATATGATCAATAAACTCAACTATTATATTCATTAATCAAAAGAGATAATACAACCAACTAAAACAATACATAGAAAATAGCAACACAGAAAACAAAACAACTAAGAAAACTAAAGTCCTAAACATCTAGAGTTTGCTGGCCCTCATTATTATCTGGCGATGAGGCTGAGACTGTTGTATTACCCTTAGCTGTTGTCTCCTCATCATGGGTTTCAACAACCTCTAAGTGCATCGGAGCTGGTTCTTCAGCCACTTGCCTTCCAATTTCAGCAACATCGCTGAAGGACAACTTAATGCCCAGATGTTCCTGAATTGCTGCCACATCTTGTGCCATCTGGTTCTGATCTGATTGAATCTTCTGGATCGCAGCTTCCATTCTCTCATTCAATGCCTCCATCTTGGTGTTGTGAGCCATTTAAGCTGCCATAAATTCAAGCAGCTTGGTGAGCACCTCAGACCCTGCTGAAACTGACTAAGCAGCTGGTGGTTCAGCACTTTGCTGGGTTGGTTCAGCATTGGCTTGAGGTCGTCGCCAAACACCATTCACTTTGCGGAGCTGCATTTGGTTCACGATGGATTCACCAAATGTCAGAATGGTCTTGGACACTTCTTCACCCTTAACAGCTACCTTGAAGTGACTGAGAATCTTTGTGATCAACTGTGGATACGAAAGCACCAGCTTTCCCTGCGCTGCTTCCTGCATGTGTCGAAGCACGATCCATGCCCAACTCATCTTGAGCTCTTTGCATAGACCCCACAGTAGCACAATGTCCAACCGTTGGACAACTGCGTGATATCCAGAACGCGGGACAAGCATTCTGGTGAGCGCGTACATTAGCATACGTTGCTGAACCTTCATCTGGCCGATTGGAAGTGAAACAGATTCCACAAACCCTTCGACCATTAGGTCATGCGCAGCTGCTTGCCTCTCCAGAGACTCTTCCCATCCTTCGTCAGCACCGTCGGCGTCGGTGCTGCCATCGACCGAGTTACCATGGTAAGGAAGTCCCGACAAGTTCGAGAACTCCTCATAAGTCATGGAGATCTTCTTCCCTTTCACCATTGCTTTGAAGCCTGTATTCGTCATCTTGAACGTAGCGTAAAATGATCGAATCAGGTTCGGATAAGAGTCAAGCGAGCAGGAAATAAAATATTGCAGTCCATGAAACCGAAGATGGTTTTGAAACGTAAAACCATCACTGTCGAAGTAGTTGAAATCCAATACACGTGCTTCGTGAATCTTTCTTTTGACGAACGCCGGAGGAAGCTTAAATTCCTCAACTTGCTTGTTTTGAGGAGTAAGAGGTTTTTGTTGCAGTGTCGACTTCTTTTGAGGTGTTGTCTTCTTCTGAGGTGTTGAAGAAGCACCCTTTTTCTTCTTCTTCTTTTGTGATACGTCTTTCATCGCATCAACCATCAGCTTCTCAGTTGGGGGCTCTTTCCTCTTCTTAGTTTTTCCTTGATCTATTGCAACACCTTTGCCCTTATCTTGTGCTGCAATCTTGTGAGTAGGAATGGGAACCCTTTTGGAAAGAGTGGGTGGTGGTGATGGAGTTCATCCACTTGATGAAGATGAAGTAGATGGAGTAGAGGGGGAAGTTCTCTTTACTCTTGCCATTTTAGGTTGATTTGAGAGTGAATCTGAAGTTGGTAAGAGTAAGATGGTAGTAAGTATGGATCAAAACAGAGAGAAATAGAGATTTGCAGAGGTTTGAGTGCTAGAGTAATGAGAAATCGTTGTTGGGGTTCGATTGCAACTGTTCCTTTTATACTGCTGGGTATGTAAATCGATTGGTCCAATCAATTTAGTTACCGTTGCTGGGGAAGATCAAAGAACGGGTGTGTAACGGCTAGTAAAAACACGTAACGGTAATAAAGTCAGTCGATTACCCAAATCGATGTCCATAGTTACCTAATCGATTGTTACAATCGATTTCGTATCAGTTCAGAAACTTCAAATAATAGACCAGACAGGAATCCATCTCAGCATCGATTTTCGAAATCGGTTCTTTAAGTGAAACTCTCAATACAGTTCAGATAATCGATTACCCAAATCGAATTCGAATTTGCTCAGAGATCTTTCATATCAGTTCAGAAGCTAACTCGTCTCAGCATCGATTACTCAAATCGATCCTTTAAATGAAAATCTCAAACCAATTCTGACAATCGATTTCCCAAATCGATTTCGAGCTTGTTCAGAAATTTTTCATATCAGTCCAGAACCTAAGTTGTATCAGCATCGATTATCCAAATCGATTCTTTTGAATGAAGATTTCAAACAAATTTGAAACAATCGATTTTCCAAATCGAATTCGAGGCAGAGTCAGTAGGAATTCTTCAACTTTGAAGTCTGGGTCTAAACTAATCGATTTTCCAAATCGATTCTTTAACCATTATAACATGAAGTCAGTCGAATTCCATAATCGATTGAACTGGGAAAGTAAGAACATCTGAAGCTTCCCGGAAACGTCAAATCGATTTTCCAAATTGATTTCTAGTGTAAAACTTGAGAAAATAGACATATTATGGGTCAAGTCGACTAGGGCAATCGATTTTATAAAGACATTTTCTTGTGTATCCAAAGAACTGTCGATTTACCCAGTCGATTAGACACATAACTCAGATCTGACTAGGATCTATTATGCCCATTTTCATCCTAATGTAATGGAAGCTATCCTTTAGCAAAGCTTTGGTGAAGATGTATGCTAACTGCTCAGTTGTGTTGACGTACTCCAACTTGATGTTTCCACACTGAAACTGATCTCGGATGAAATGATGCCGAATTTCTATATGTTTGGTCCGGGAATGCATAACTGGGTTCTTAGTGATACTGATCGCATTGTGTTGTCGCACAAGATGGGAACAGTTCCTAAGTCCACACCAAAATCTAACAGGTGCTGTTTCTTCCAAATGATCTGGGCACAACAACTTCCAATTGCAATGTACTCAGCTTCAACTGTTGACAATGCAATACTGGTTTGTTTATTGCTGAACCAAGATACAAGTGAATTACCTAGCAAATGACAAGTACCAGAGGTACTTTTCCTATCCAGTTTGCATCCAGCAAAATCTGAATCTGAAAAACCAACTAAAGAACAAGTTGATCCCTTAGGATACCACAATCCAAGGCTCCTAGTGGCAACTAAATACCTGAAAATCCTCTTAACTGCACTAAGGTGAGACTCTTTAGGATTGGATTGATATCTCGCACACATGCAAACACTGAACATAATGTCAGGCCTGCTTGTTGTGAGATAGAGCAATGATCCTATCATGCCTCTATACCTAGTAGCATCCACAGGTTTTCCTATTTCATCTCTATCTAAAAGGTTTCCTTGGCTCATTGGAGTATCAATGGGCTTTAAGCTATCAAAGGAGAATTTCTTTATCAAATCATTACAATATTTTGTTTGACTAATGAAGATACCTTGCTTGCTTTGGTTAATTTGAAATCCCAAAAAGTATGATAGTTCACCCATCATTGACATTTCAAATTGACCTTTCATCAAATTTTCAAAATTTTTGCACAATTTTTCATTTGTGGATCCAAAGACTATGTCATCAACATAAACTTGGACCAGCAAAATATCCTTTTCATTAGTTTTTATGAAAAGTGTCTTGTCAACATTTCCTCTTAAAAAGTTTTGTGAAATGAGGAAATTGCCAAGCTTCTCATACCAAGCTCTAGGAGTTTGTTTCAATCCATAGAGAGCTTTTGTTAGCTTGTACACATGATTAGGAAATTCTAGATTTTCAAAACCAGGTGTTTGGCTAACAAAAACTTCCTCTTGGATCTGACCATTGAGAAAGGAACTTTTCACATCCATTTGATAAAACTTAAAGTCCATTATACATGCATAAGGAAGGAGTATTCTAATGGCTTCTAGTCTAGCTACAGGGGCATAGGTTTCATAGATATCTATTCCCTCCTCTTGGTTGTAACCCTTGGCCACTAACCTAGCTTTTTTCTAGTTATGACACAATTCTCATCTAGCTTGTTCCTAAACACCCACTTAGTTCCTATGATGTGTTCGTTTTCTGGTTTAGGTACTAGCTGCCACACTTTGTTCCTCTCAAATTGGTTTAGCTCATCTTGCATAGCAAGTATTCACTCACTATCTAGTAAGGCTTCCTTAATGGTCTTAGGCTCAATCTGAGATACAAAGGCTGTAAGGTTACAAAAGTGTCTAAGGTTCCTTCTAGTTGCCACTCCTTTTGAGATGTCACCTATGATGTTATCTATGGGATGGTTTCTATTGAACTTCCACTCCTTAGGTAACTCATCTATACTAATAGGTTCAACACAGTCACTGTTTGTTGGAGGTGTAGGTTCCTTTGTTTCAATAGGTTCAGATTCTATAACTTCATCCAAAGAAGCATCAACAATAGAAGGAGTGTTGTTCAAGTTTTCTTTAAAAAGTTCATCAAATTTCACATGAACTGACTCCTCTATTGTCTTTGTTCTCTTGTTATAGACTCTATAGGCTTTGCTAGTTTGGGAATAACCTAGAAAGATATCCTCATCTGCCTTGGGATCAAACTTGCCTAGGTGTTCTTTACCATTGTTCAGAACAAAGCACTTGCAACCAAACACTCTAAAGTAGGAAATATTAGGCTTTCTACCCTTGTACAACTCATAAGGAGTTTTCCTAAGTAATGGCCTAATCCAAACCCTGTTGACAACATGCATGGAAGTGTTAATCGCGTCAGCCCAGAAATACTTGGGAGTATTTGAATCTTTCAGCATGGTCCTAGCTAACTCCTCTAAAGACCTATTTTTCCTCTCCACTACACCATTTTGCTATGGTGTCCTAGGGGCTGAAAACATGTGATGTATGCCATTCTCTTCAAAGTAAGTATCAAAAGAATCATTTTGGAATTCACCTCCATGATCACTTTTGATGGACATAATTTTCTGACTTGTTTCATTTTGAACTAAGTTTGCAAACTTTTTGAAAATAGAAAATGTGTCACTTTTATGAGTCAGAAAATAAGTCCAAGTGAATCTAGAATAGTCGTCGATTAACACAAATCCATATAGCTTACCTCCAAAACTTCTCACTTGGGATGGTCCAAACAAATCCATGTGGATAAGTTGCAAAACCCTATTGGTTTTGACCATATCTATTGGGAAAAAGTAGACTTGACAAGTTTACTTTTCTCACAAGAATCACACAGCCTATCCTTAGAAAACTTTCTATTGGGAAGACCTATGACTAACTGCTTGCTAACAAGTCTATTCAAATGATCAATATGAATGAGTGCAATGCGTTTATGCCATAACCATGTTTCATCAGCATTTGATAATAAGCAACAAACAAAATTAGCAGGCATAGCAGTCAAATCCAGCATATAAATGTTATTAACTCTATCACCTACTAATTTCATACTTTTATCATGCTTGTTCTCAATTATGCAAGAAAGTGGTGAAAAGCTTACTTGAAAACCATTGTCACACAGCTGACTTATACTTAGAAGGTTACGTTTCAGCCCTACCACGTATAAGACATTTTTAATTATGGCAGTTGATTCGCTGCCAATGTTACATTCACCGCATATCTTGCCTTTGTTATTATCGTCGTACTTTACAAATCCACCTTCTTTCAGATTTAGGGACAGAAACATTGACTTGTCCCCTGTCATATGCTTTGAGCATCCACTATCAAGATACCATTGGTGTTTAGTGGATCTCAAGCATACCTGCAATAAAATCAGAAATTCAATTTAGGTCCCCATGGTGAATTGGGTCGTGGGGGGTCAGTTTTAACATCTTTTGTCTTGATTTTCCAAATCTGTTTACATCCTCTATTGGCAAGTCTTTTTAATTTGCAATTGTAAACAAAATGTCCTTTTCTACAACAAAAATGACAAGTGACAACAGAGGATGCATATTGTTTTGGTTTGACAAAGACATTATGCAAGTGGCTAGGTTTCACAAAATTCTGGTTATGCTTAATATTACCATAACCTATGCCATGTTTAGTCCTATTCTGATTAGCATGCATATTCTGGTTAAAACCAAGTCCAGATCTTATATTGACATTTCTCTGGTTGCTAAGAATATCATTTAGTTTATCCTTGCTACTAGAGAATTTCAATAAGTTAGATTTCAATAATGCAACAGAATTCTCAAGTTCAATGCATTTGGCAGATTTATCATGTGAATCTTTTTTAAATTGTTCACACAAGTCCTCAATCTTCCTATAATCAGTTTTCATTTGATCATGCAACATACATTGTTGTTCAAGCATTTTCTTAGTGCTAATTAACTGCTTAACAGATTTAACATATTCATCATGCAGTTTATTAAATGCATCTTGCAGTTCATCAAAAGAAGGATTATATTGAGAACTTACCTCACTTTCTGATTCAGAATCCGTGTTAGCCATGAGGCACAGATTTGCTTCTTCAGTTTCTGAAGATGTTGAGGATTCTTCATTGTCATTCCATGCAATATATGCTTTTCTGTTTTTCTGAGCTGGTTCCTTGCCTTTAGTCTTAGAATTTCTGTTTTTGTTCTGCAGCTTGTAACAATCAACCTTGATATGACCAGTTTTTCCACACTCATAGCATGTGAATGTCTTACTGTCATTGTTCTTTGAGCGGATTGTTTTCTGAATTTACTGTCTTTCTTTTTCAGAAATTTCTTAAACTTCTTGTCAAGTAATCCAAGTTCAGGTTCCTTATCATCTTCAGTGCTTGATTCATCTGAGCTGCTCTCATGTTCAGATTTAGACTGCTGTGTCTGGACTTTCAACGACAATCCTTTTCGTTTTCTGTCAACTTGCTCAGCTTCATTGAGTCTATGTAGTTCCATTTCATGCTCCCTCAGTTTTCCAAACAATGTAGCTATCGTCATGCTTCGTAGATCTTTCGATTCTGCAATGGCAGTGATTTTTGGTTGCCATTCCCTAGTCAAACACCTCATTACTTTGCTGATTTGCTAATCATTATCAATCTCCTTGCCTAAGGCATTTAGGTTGTTGACTATGTGTGTAAACCAGGTATGCATGTCATTCACTGATTCTTCCTTCTTCATGCTAAACAATTCGTACTCGTGCATGAGGGTATTTATCCGAGCTTTCTTTACGTCTGTGGTTCCTTCATGCGTTTGCTGAAGTGTGTCCCACATCTGTTTTGCTGTCTTGCAATTTGAGACTCTGAAGAATTCATCATGACTCAAAGCTGCAGTGATAATGTTCTTGGCTTTGGCGTTGTACCCAACTTTCTTTTTGTCATCCTCAGTCCAGTCACTTTTAGGCTTTAGGATTGCTGATTCACTTGTACCTGCTATGGTTGGCACAAACGGTCCATTTTCTACAGCATCTTGAATGTCAATCCCACTAGCTTCAAGAAAAATTAGCATGCGTTGTTTCCAATACATGTATGCGGCTTCGTTAAAAGCAGGAGGCCTAGCTAATGATGCTACTTCTCCTAAGAAATCAAAAGTCATGACCCTTTTTTTTTTTGAGAAAAAAAACAACTCTTTTTAAAAAAGGCAGGCTCTTGATGCCAATTGATGGGGGATACGACCTCTGATTCGCAAAAGAATTATGCAGAATAATCCCTATTCTAACAATATGCGCATCAGTTTAATAAATTCGAAATTTACTAATCACAAAATTGAATAAGGTCCCTAATAAACAATTCTAATGAATGTCAAATGTCAAACTATATGGATCATGGTATATATGGAGAAATGCATCAGAAAACAATTATTATTCAAGATGTTGATTTTCATGCAATCATGTTAAGACAATTAATCATGCAAATTCACTTAACATGGAATCTTTATCATGCATTCAATCAATATCAGAAACATAATAATTGCAGAAATTTAACCGAGATAAGGGAAAGAAAAGTGTACGCAGATTTTTGTACTGGTTCAGCCGTCTCGTGACGACCTACATCCAGTCCTAAGATCCAACTAGATCTTAGCCTTTCCTATAGAACCTCTTAGAATTAGTTTACAGATTTTTACACAGCGCCTCGCACCAATCTTAAACTATTCCACTTGTTCTATCTTTCCCTCCATGAATTCCCAAGTTTAAGTCCCATAAACATGACCAAGAATCCAGTCAAGCGTCTTCTTGTTGACAACCCTCAGCCCCGAAGAACACCACCAGTAACAACTGGATTTTCTCAAAGTAATTTGGTTACCAAAAATGATTTACTGAAATTGAAACAGATGAATTTTACAAAGTTCTTGATCTTCCTTCTTCTCAAAGCAATCTTTCTCAATTCAGTCTTTTTCAATCCTCATTGATCACAAATGTTGATTGTTCATGGCTGAAAAAGATGTTCAAAGTAATGTCAGTTGAGAAAGAGTTAGTGGTATATTGTTGTTATCATCAGTTATCAAAATTCTGAAAGTTATCAAGAATTCTGTATGTGAATTGTTATAAGAAGAAGAGTATGAAAGCAGTTTATATAGTTTCAGGAAAAACAAAATATGAATCGATTTGGCCAATCAATTCATTAACGTTATAAAGCACACTAATCGATATAACCAATCGATTTCGCGAATCTTGTTTTTCTTGAATCTTGAAACTGCACACACTAATCGATTTAACGAATCGATTATTTTAACTGAGTTCTTCAGACTTAAACGAATGTACTTAATTGAATCGATGTTCATAATCGACTTGGCGTGTTTTGTTCAAACAACGAGATCAAAACAATCGATGTACTTAATCTATTCAACCGTTTCAGTCATCTCTGTTTCAAAAACTTTTTGAACCAATCGCTTTAGGCAATCAATTTCACTAGTTCCAGGGACACAGTGATTTTCACAAATCGATTTGCCTAACCGATTGTGGACTTAAGTCTGAAGCTCATTTCAACAGTTGGTTCATTCAATCAATTTACCACGTCGATTGATGCCAAACTTGATTCAACAGAAGTAAATAAGTAGATTGTGCTAATCGACTGTGTATGTTCCAGACCAAGGTTATTTTGAAACGTATTTTAGTAAGTCGATTTGCCTAATCGCTTTATTAAACATTGGTTTGGCTCTGGGACATTCACACTTGATTGTGTCTATCGATGTAGACAAAAAAAAATAAAGAAGTGATTGGATTAATCGATTTTCCAAATCGATTAGCTTGCAAGGTATGCCACTGACTTGCACATTTTAATTTCAGTAAATGTACCAATTGATTTGTCTAATCGATGTAAACAATCAGTTCAGTCTTGGTGATTTATACAATCGATCTGCCTAATCGATTTGTGGCAAACTGGCTCTCTTGCTTGCACAATTTATTTTCTAATAAGTGTACCAATCGATTTGCATGATCGATTGATAGCCTATTTGATTTTTCATAAGATGTGCAAATCGATTTTTCCCATCGATTGATTAATCCCATACTGCATAATATCATTCAACCCTGTTACAGAATCGATTTTACTAATCGATTTGCTTTTGGATCTTCAAGCTTTTGTTGATTTCTTGAGTTCCAAGCAATTGTCTCAAGTTTGTAGGATTGAGTTGTTGTTCTTGAAATTTTTCTCAGTTCACAATGTCAGATTTATTTCAATATGTATGTTTGTCAATAATATCAAAAACGAACATATGTCTAACACACACGCCATTCCCAACATTAGTTTTTTTATAATTTCAAATACTTTCTAAGTCACTAAAACAACCACCCACACATTCTCTCTCTTTCTTGTGGAAGTTCTAAGCTTTCGTTCCTTCATCTTTATGAGATTTTTTGAGGGGTATATAGTGTTACGTGGAAGGAAAGCTTTCAAGGTAAGGGTTTTCTCAATGTAGAGTTAGGCTAAATATTAAATTAGTGGTACATAGGAAATTGATATCACTTTTGGATGTCTTATAAGAAAAAGGTTGATTTTATTTTTGTCGTAAAAAAATTACTATAATTTTTTTATTGTTTCTTTTGAGTATTACATCTATCTTGATGAACTTAATTAAAGAGTTCTATTTTTATTATTATCCTTTGATAAATATGTTTGTAGTGAAAATGTTTAACACCTTACATGTTTTAGAGTACTTAATTATAAAGTTATAATTTTTATGATGATGTCATCAGTAATATGTTTGTTATGATGTATTTGATATTAAATCTTGACTTTTTGAGCATTTAAAATTTAAAATTTGACTTTTATGAAAAATATATGTGTCATGAGGAAATAGATGAGAAATTTATATTTTTAATTTTGACAATATGAGAAAATTGATTATTGAAATGTATTAATGTATAGTTCATTTTTATAATGCGGAAAACTTTAGAGTGAAATGAATAAAATTTCTATTCTTATTGTATTCTTGGAAATATGAATTTTAATTTTTATAAATAGCAAGTAGCCTAATCGAATCTTATGGATTATTACAATGAAAGTGGTGATTTTTAGATATTTGTCGACGTGCATATTTGATGTGTTGAATTTATTGAGCTCTAACTATGAACATCCATGAGAATATAAATTTCTGTCTTATGTGATTAAAAATTTTAATCTGAAATATTTTGTCTTTGTGTTTACCTAAGTGGCTGGTGATTTATGTTTTAAATATTGTTATCTTTGTAGTTGCCTAAGCGGCTGATGATTTGTAATTTAAATATTGTTGTCTTGTGGTTGCCTAAGTGTTTGGTGATTTGTGTTTTAAATGTCATTATCTTTGTGGTTGCTTAGGTGGCTGGTGATTTGTGTTTTAAATATTTGTTATCTTTGTGGTTGCCTAAGTGGCTGATGATTTGTGTGTTTGACATTGTTCTCTTTTTGATTATTTAAGTGGGTGGTGACATGTACCTTTTGAGCATCATTATCATGTCATGACATATCATATACATCTTTATGGATGCCTGTGTGGCTGGTTTAATTTTTCCCCATGGTATGCATAACTTTTGTGTAGATGGTTATATCCGGATCATATATGTTTAGGAGCACGCATAACTTGCATACATTTTACTGTTATTTTTATTTTGATCTAATTATTTAGATACATTTTATTATTCTCGATACATCTTTGAAAACTATTAAAGAATCAATTTCTTTAAATCTTTTATAACGAAAAGATTTTATATTCATATTTTATGGCTTTTAATTTATTATTTGGTTTAATTTTTGCTGTAGGATGAACTTATCCCTTACACAAACATTTAAGTACTAAAGATCTCAAACAATTGCATAAATGATGTTTGATTGGTGCATGCACGTGGGAAAATGGGACTTTTACTTAAAAATAATATTTTGTTTTTCTAAAATTTTTGTGGTACAATGTAAAGTTATTTACTCTTCATCATTAACGTTTAATAGAAATGCGGAAGTGATATTTCATTTGCTAGTAAATAATTGAATGTCATTAATTTCAATCAACCTTGCTTTTTTGAATTTCACTTGAAGATAATTTAGTTTATTTGGGAGCATAAATGAATATCGACCTAACAATTGGAATATTGATTTTGCAAATAAATGAATAAATAATACTTTAGTAAATTGCCTTATGTTCTTTTACAAAAAAAAATATATCAAGTCATTTTATGAATCATCTTCGAATTGTTACATGATGACTACTTCTAAGAAAAAAAATTATAGTTGTTTTTTAATGAAAATAAATATTTTTAAATAATCATTGGATAAAAAATTTGAGGCGTTACATGGCTCAATTGGGGATTACATGAATAATTATCTCAAACTTACCACATTCATTTTAATAATCCATAAAATTCAAGTTGGCTAAATGTCATTATAAATAGAAATCTTATTCCTTTCAGTATAATTTTTTTTCCTGTTACTACTCTTTTAAGCCTAAAAATCAAACTATACATTATCACATTTTAATAATCAACTTTATTATAATATCATAATTAAAATTATAAGTTTTTCATCAATATCCTCAAGATACATATATTATTCCTAAAAGTTAAAATTTTAAAATTAACATGCACAAAATGTTGTAATTTTAAATAAAACGCGTCATAATAAACATGTCACTAATGATACCATAGTGAAAATCGCAACTTTACATTAAAAATTTCACAACAAACATATTTATCATATTATCATTATAAAATTAGAAACTTTATTATTAAGTTATTGAAGGCAAACATATTACTAAAAAAAATAAAATCAAAACCTTATAGTTAAATTCTTTAAGACAAGCATAAAACTGTCAAAAATATTTTAAGACATCAAGTAACACTCTATAGCCCTTGAAAAATTTAAAGAAGATGAAGAAACTAAAGCTTAGAACTTCCACAAGAATGAGAGGAAATATGTGGATGATTGTTTGAGTGACTCATAAAATATTTGAGAAAAATAAAATATAATGTTTGGAGTGGCATGTGAGGTGTGTGGGATTATGACTTCTTTATGTTCAATTGCAAGTTAAATCGTTTTTTATGCGGAAGAGATGTATGCCACTATTATATGAGGCATGGATCTGATTAGAGGAAGGGAATAGTTCTATTCATTGAGGTTAATTGCACACGTGAATAAATAATTCAATTGGAATAATATCATTTAATGACCAATCGTTAGAAATTAGTTGACATTCCTATACTTATTCTTGATTGCTACAGATTTGAGTGGGCGCAAGGGAGGGAGAGACAAATCAACATGCATGTGATTAGTGGAACATGAATGGTAGCATGGTGACTTGCCAATTACAATTGATAGTGATTTTCTTGAAAGCATGAAAAGAAACACATAATTCTTTAAATTAAATGCTTTTAAAAAATAAAATTGAGTTATGTAGTGCGAGTGATTCAGTTTTGACTTGGTCAAAATTAACTTGGTCATTGTTCATTCTAATGTTAGATATATGGGAGATTGTTAGACATATGTTCGTTTTTGATAGTATTGACAAACATACATCTTGAAATAAATATGACATTGTGAACTGAGAAAAATTTCAGGAACAACAACTCAATCCTACAAACTTGAGACAATTGCTTGGAACTCAAGAAATCAACAAAAGCTTGAAGATCCATAAGCAAATCGATTAGTAAAATCGATTCTGTAACAGGGTTGAATGATATTATGCAGTCTGGCATTAATCAATCGATGGGCAAAATCGATTTGCACATCTTATGAAAAATCAAACAGGCTATCAATCGATCATGCAAATCGATTGGTACACTTATTAGAAAATAAATTGTGCAAGTCAGAGAGCTAGTTTTCCACAAATC
The DNA here is from genome assembly GCA_037974875.1 of Cicer bijugum. NCBI lineage: Eukaryota > Viridiplantae > Streptophyta > Magnoliopsida > Fabales > Fabaceae > Cicer > Cicer bijugum. The sequence continues at coordinate 1,227,967 of JBBPBT010001345.1, read as the reverse complement.
AATTAGGAAGATCGATTGTTTAAATCACCAAGACTGAACTGATTGTTTACATCGATTAGACAAATCCATTGGTACATTTACTGAAATTAAAATGTGCAAGTCAGTGGCATGCCTTGCAAGCTAATTGATTTGGCAAATCGATTAATCCAATCACATCTTTATTTTTTGTTTGTCTACATCGACTGACACAATCAAGTTTGAATGTCCCAGAGCCAAACCAATGTTTAATAAAGCGATTAGGAAAATCGACTTACTAAAATAAGTTTCAAAATAACCTTTGTCTGGAACATACACAGTCGATTAGCACAATCTACTTATTTACTTCTGTTGAATTAAGTTTGGCATCAATCAACTTGGTAAATTGATTGAATGAACCAACTGTTGAAATGAGCTTCAAAATTAAGTCCACAATCGGTTAGGCAAATTGATTTGTGAAAATAACTGTGTCCCTGGAACCAGTGAAATCGATTGACTAAAGCGATTGGTACAAAAAGTTTTAGAAATAGAGATGACTGAAATATTTGGATCGATTGAGTACATCGATTGTTTTGATCTCGTTGTTGGAACAAAACATCCCAAGTCGATTATGAACATCGATTCAGATATGAACATTCATCCAAGTCAGAAGAACTCACTTAAAATAATCAATTAGTTAAATCGATTAGTTCATGTAGTTTAAAGATTCAAGAAAAACAAGATTTGTGAAATCTATTAGATAAATCGATTAGTGTGCTTTATAACTTTAATGAATTGATTAGCCAAATCGATTCATATGTTGTTTTTCCTGAAACTATATAAACTGCTTTCATACTCTTCTTCTCATAACTTTGATAACTGTTAGAACTTTCAGAACTTTTATAACTTTTGATATTACTTTTGAAAACACACGATATACCACTAACTCTTTCTCAACTGATATTACTTTGAACATCTTTTTTAGCCATGAACAATCAACATCTGTGATCAATGAAGATTGAAAAAGACTGAATTGAGAAAGATTGCTTTGAGAAGAAGGAAGATCAAGAACTTTGTATAATTGATCTGTTTCAATTTCTGTAAATCATTTTCTGTAACCAAATTACTTTGAGAAAATCCAGTTGTTACTGGTGGTGTTCTTCGGGGTTGAGGGTTGTCAACGAGAAGACGCTTGACTGGATTCTTGGTCAAGTTTATGGGACTTAAACTTGGGAATTCAGGGATGGAAAGATAGAACAGGTAGAATAGTTTACGATTGGTGCGAGGCGCTGTGTAAAAATCTGTAAACTGATTCTAAGAGGTTCTATAGGAAAGGCTAAGATCTAGTTGGATCTTAGGACTGGATGTAGGTCGTCACGAGACGGCTGAACCAGTATAAAAATCAGCGTACACTTTTCTTTCCCTTATCTCGTTTAAATTTCTGCAATTATTACGTTTCTGATATTGATTGAATGCATGATAAAGATTTTATATTAAGTGAATTTGCATGATTAATTGTCTTAACATGATTGCATGAAAATCAACATCTTGAATAATAATTGTTTCTGATGCATTTCTCCATATATACCATGATCCATATAGTTTGACATTCATTAGAATTGTTTATTAGGGACCTTGTTTAATCTTGTGTTTAGTAAATTTCGAATTTATTCAACTACTGCGCATATTGTTAGAATAAGCATTATTCTGCATAATTCTTCCGCAAATCAGAGGTCGTATCCCCCAACAATTGGCATCAAGAGCCTGCCTTTTTTAAAAAGAGTTGTTTTTCTCAAAAAAGGATCATGACTTCTGATTTCCTAGGAGAAGGTGCGTCATTAGCTAGGTCTCCTGCTTTTAACGGAGCCGCATACATGTATTGGAAACAACGCATGCTAATTTTTCTTGAAGCTAGTGGTATTGACATTCTAGATGCTGTAGAAAATGGACCGTTTGTGCCAACCATAGCAGGTACAGGTGAATCAGCAATCCTTAAGCCTAAAAGTGACTGGACTGAGGATGACAAAAACAAAGTTGGGTACAACGCCAAAGCCAAGAACATTATCACTGCAGCCTTGAGTCATGATGAATTCTTCAGAGTCTCTAATTGCAAGACAACAAATAGATGTGGGACACACTTCTGCAGACATATGAAGGAACCACAGACGTAAAGAGAGCTCGGATAAATACCCTCATGCACGAGTACGGATTGTTTAGCATGAAGAAAGAAGAATCAGTGAACGACATGCAGACCCGGTTTACACACATAGTCAACAACCTAAATGCCTTAGGCAAAGAGATTGATAATGATCAGCAAATTAGCAAGGTGATGAGGTGTTTGACTAGGGAATGGCAACCAAAAATCACTGCCATTGCAGAATCGAAAGATCTAGGAAACATGACAATAGCTACATTGTTTGGAAAACTGAGGGAGCATGAAACGGAACTACATAGACTCAATGAAGCTGAGCAACTTCACAGTAAACAAAAAGGATTGTCGTTGAAAGCCCAAACACATCAGTCTAAATCTGAACATGAGAGCAGCTTAGATGAATCGAACAGTGAAGATGATGAGGAACCTGAACTTGGGTTATTTGTCAAGAAGTTTAAGAAATTTCTTTAAAAGAAAGACAGTGAATTCAGAAAACAATCAAGCTCAAAGAACAATGACAGTAAGACAATCACATGCTATGAGTGTGGAAAAACTGGTCATATCAAGGCTGATTGTTACAAGCTGCAGAACAAACTAAAGGCAAGGAACCAGCTTAGAAAAACAGAAAAGCATATATTGCATGGAATGACAATGAAGAATCCTCCACATCTTCCGAAACTGAAGAAGCAAATATGTGCCTCATGGCTAACACGGATTCTGAATCAGAAAGTGGGGAAAGTTCTCAATATAATCCTACTTTTGATGAACTGCAAGATGCATTTAATGAACTGCATGATGAATATGTTAAACCTGTTAAGCAGTTAGTTAATACTAAGAAAATGCTTGAACAACAATGCATGTTGCATGATAAAATGAAAACTAATTATAGGAAGATTGAGGACTTATGTGAACAATTAAAAAAGGACTCACATGATAAATCTGCCAAATGCATTGAACTTGAGAATTCTGTTGCATTATTGAAGTCTGATTTATTGAAATTCTCTAGTAGCAAGGATAAATTGAATGATATTCTTAGCAACCAGAGAAATGTCAATATAAAATCTAAACTTGGTTTCAAGCAGAATATGTATGCTAAGCAGAATAGGACTAAACATGGCATAGGATATAGTAAAGTTAAGCATAACCAGAAATTTGTGAAACCTTGCCATATGCATAATGTCTTTGTCAAACCAAAACAGTATGCATCCTCTGCTGTCACTTGTCATTTTTGTTGTAGAAAAGGACATTTTGTTTACAATTGCAAATTAAAAAGACTTGCCAATAGAGGATGTAAACAGATTTGGAAAGTCAAGACACAAGATGTTCAAACTGACCCCCCAGGACCCAATTTAAATTGGGGAGCTAAATTGAATTTCTGAGTTTATTGCAGGTATGCTTGAGATCCACTAAACACCAATGGTATCTTGATAGTGGATGCTCAAAGCATATGACAGGGGACAAGTCAATGTTTCTGTCCCTAAATCTAAAAGAAGGTGGATTTGTAAAGTACGGCGATAATAACAAGGGCAAGATATGCGGTGAAGGTAACATTGGCAGCGAATGAACTGCCACAATTAAAAATGTCTTATATGTGGAAGGGCTGAAACATAACCTTCTAAGTATAAGTCAGCTATGTGACAATGGTTTTCAAGTAAGCTTTTTACCACTTTCTTGCATAATTGAGAACAAGCATGATAAGAGTATGAAATTAGTAGGTGATAGAGTTATAACATTTATATGCTAGATTTGACTGTTATGCCTGCTAATTCTGATTGTTGCTTATTATCAAATGCTGATGAGACATGGTTATGGCATAAACGCATTGCACACATTCATATAGATCATTTGAATAGACTTGTTAACAAGAAGTTAGCCATAAGTCTTCCAAATAGAAAGTTTTCTAAGGATAGGCTATGTGATTCTTGTGAGAAAAGTAAGCTTGTCAAGTCTTCTTTTCCCCCAATAGATATGGTCAAAACAAATAGGGTTTTGCAACTTATCCACATGGATTTGTTTGGACCATCCCAAGTGAGAAGTTTTGGAGGTAACCTGTATGGATTTGTTTGGACCATCCCAAGTGAGAAGTTTCTGACTCATAAAAGTGACACATTTTTTGTTTTCAAAAAGTTTGCAAACTTAGTTCAAAATGAAACAAGTTAGAAAATTATGTCCATCAAAAGTGATCATGGAGGTGAATTCCAAAATGATTCTTTTGATACTTACTGTGAAGAGAATGGCATACATCACATGTTTTCAGCCCTTAGAACACCACAACAATATGGTGTAGTAGAGAGGAAGAATAGGTCTTTAGAGGAATTAGCTAGGACCACGCTGATGCGATTAACACTGCCACACATGTTGTCAACAGGGTTTTGATTAGGCCAATACTTAGAAAAACTCCTTATGAGTTGTACAAGGGTAGAAAGCCTAATATTTCCTACTTTAGAGTGTTTGGTTGCAAGTGTTTTGTTTTGAACAATGGTAAAGAACACCTAGGCAAGTTTGATCCCAAGGCAGATGAGGGTATCTTTCTAGGTTATTCCCAAACTAGCAAAGCCTATAGAATCTATAACAAGAGAACAAAGACAATAGAAGAGTCAGTTCATGTGAAATTTGATGAACTTTTTAAAGAAAACTTGAACAACACTCTTTCTATTGTTGATGCTTCTTTGGATGAAGTTATAGAATCTGAACCATTAGACCCAAAAGAACCTACACCTCCAACAAACAGTGAAGTAATGCAATGCTATGGATGAGCTTAGACTCTACTTCACAATGTGGTACCACAAGAAAATGCAATGCTATGGATGAGCTTAGACTCTACTTCACAATGAAATATCACAAAAGTATCGAATGCCACACATTTTACGAAATGAAGTCAAATATCGCAATAATATTAAATGTCCAACATTTAACGAATCAATCAACACCTTATAAATATTTCTATTTCATATTTTAATCTCACAATTTCTATTTTGCACATCAATTAATTTATAACTCAAAGAGCTACTGCCGTACGTAGCGAGCCCCAAATGAATAGTTGGGAAATACAGTTTTCCCGTTCATCTCACAATATATTATACTCGTGAATTCAGATGCCCTCTCACCTCTTACCTTATTTAGACGCTTTTCATACACGATTATGATTCCATGAAAAAATAATGTTTGTTCTTTGAATCTTTGTCGTTCAATCAATCTTACTCGACAGTTTATGGGTAAACGTCAAAATAAATTATGAGAAGATACTCTAAAAAATAAATTTGAAATTCGGTCAAGGAAACCTACCATAAATCAGAAAACCAATCAATGGATAATATATCCACTTTTCACATGGTCTTTTTGGCGTTGGTTTCACTCGAATTGGACTTACGATGAAGGAGAATGGTGCAAAGTAACGAATTCTACAAACGGAGAAGTCGGGTATTTTAGAGAGAAATTTGAGTTGTTAAAAATCTGCAAAATTGTGTTTAACTGACTAGCTAATTTGTTGTGTTTGTCGATTTTTTCCTCCTCCCAGCGCAACCATTTTTTTATTTTTATTTTATTATCCCTTGAGGCCTTTATGTTTTACATGTACTATTTTAATTTTGCTAAATAAAATGAATAATTATTTAATCTCCTTTTTAATACTCCTCCAAACACCGTTTACTTTTCTAAACATTACTAATATTTTATAAATTAGAGTAATTAAAATAATTAATTAATATATATATATATATATATATAAAATATTACTAATAACTGAAACTCTCACATTCAAAATAATTTCTATAATTACTTATTTCTCAAAATACTCACATTCTAATAACACCATCTTATTAAAAAATAGTCAAGATTATAAAATAAATAAATATAACATCAATATTTTTCATTAATAACTAAATCATAATAAATATATATAAAATTACAATACCATAATAAGTATTTAAAAATAAAGGAACTGAAACACAACATTACTAATATCCAAAGATAATTATTTATAAAGTACATAATTAAAATAAGAGATACTTAGAAATAATTAAAATATAAATATGTGCCCACTTTACAATAATCAAACATACAAGAAAATATCACATTAATTACCTTCTCACATATACACTTAAAATCACATAAAATCTTATTCTTTAAAATATTACACTAAAATACAAATATTTTTAGAAAAATATATAAAATAATAAAATAAAATATTTATTATTTATATCGCTCATTTAATATAATTTGTACCAAACTAGCATATCATAGAAAGCATCTATATAACGAAAATTATTCACAATATTTAGCAACATATATTTTAAAATAATTTTAATCATCAAAGTAATTGTTTAAAATCAAATTCAATTAATAAAATAGTTTATTTTAAAATTTAGGGTGTTACAATTCTCCCCTCATAAAAGAAATTTTGTCCCAAAATTTATAGTGAACAATACACAACTAATATCTAATTAACCACCCTCAATATTCAAACTTAGTCTATAAACATTTTTAAGACATTAACTGCTTATTTAAGCACAATATATCAAAAATCAATTAGTTTAGCATAATAGACTAACATGACACCCTAAATCAATTAAACACATCATATTCAACAACAACATACCACATTCAATTGTATCAAGTAACACATATATCAAATTCATTTTCAAGTTCAACTAACTTCCTCAAACAACATTGTATTAGTTTTACTCTCCTTAAACAATGTCTAAATCCAAACAATAATTCCTCTACAGGTTTCCCAAAAGTTAGACATATAAAAAAATATTTAAAATATTTCACACCTTCAAGAATTACAAATAGAAATGCATATAACAACTCAATGACATACAATCACTTAATCTTTAAAAAATTGGGTGTATAATCATAGTGAAATAAGATAAATATTTTCATATATAGTTAAACACACTCAAAGTCCAACTTAATTTTCAAAGTCTTACGAACAAAATTCATTATTGGATGAACTATATTGATTTAGAAGCATAATAGTCTAGAATAAACCTAATTAAGACCAAAATGACCAAAAATATTAATCTATTCAGACTTTTGCAATTGTTGGACAAACTACATTGATTAAGAACAAAAATGGACTAGAAATAAACCAATTAAAAACTAAGATGACCTGAACTATTAATCCATTCAGACAGTTGCACTTATGGGATAAACCACATTGAATATAAATAAAAACGGACCTGAATAAACCTTGTAAAGGCCAAAATGAGCTAAAATATTAAATCGATTGAGATTTTTTCATTGATTGGACGAACTACATTCATTTAAAACCAAATTGGACAAGAATAAACATAGTAAAGAGCAAAAGCACCTAAAAGCATAATTAATTGGGATTTATGCTCTTATAGGACGAACTTCATTTATTTAGAATCATAATGCACTAGAATAAAACTAGTATAGACCAAAATGACCCAAAATATTGAGACTTTTGTACTTAATTGACTAACTACATTGATTAACAACCAAAATGGACAAAAATGAACCTAGTAAAGACCACGATGACCAATTGAGATATATAAACTAATTGGATGAACTACATCAATTTAGAATAAAAAAGGACTACAACAAACATAGTAAATACCAAAATGACATAAAATATTAACCTATAGAGATTTTTCTAGTTATTGGAAAATTTACATTTAATAACATTAGAACTAGATAAAAAAAGCATAGCAAATACAAAAGTGACTTAAAATATTAATTCATTGACAATTTTGAACTTATTGGACGAACTAGATTGATTTTGAAGCAAAATGGACTAGAATAAACTTAGTTAAGACCAAAATGACTAAAAGTATTAAACCATTGAGACTTTTGTACTTGTTGGACGAACTAGATCGATTTAGAACCAAAGCAGAACAGAAAAAACCTTGTAAATACCATGATTACCTAAATATTAATTCATTTAGACTTTTGCACTTATTGGACATACTACATTGATAAAGAACAAAAATGCATATGAATAAACCTAGTAAAGACCAAAATGAGCTAAAATATTAATCCATTGAGACTTTTTCACTTTTCGAATGAACTATATTGAATAAGAACTAAAATGAACAAAAAAAAAATTGTAAATACCAAAATGACATAAAATATTAATCCATTGAGACTTTTGAATTTTTTGAAGAACTATATTGATTTAAATGAAAAATGGAGTAAAATAAACCTAGTAAAGAAAAAGATAACTTAAAATATTAAGTCATTGAGACTTTTGCACTTATTGGACGTACTGCATTAATTTTGAACCAAAATGGACTAGAATAAACAAAGTAAAGACAAAGATGACATAAAATAATAATCCATTGAGACTTTTGCTCTTATTGGACAAACTACATGGAATAACAACTAAAATATACCCAAAAAAACATAGCAATACTAAAATGACCCAAAATATTAATCCATTGAAATTTTTTTAACTCATTAGACAAACTAGATTGATTTAGAAGTAAAATGGACTAGATAAACCTAATAAAGAGTCAAATGACTTAAAATATTAATCCATTGAGACTTTTGCACTTATCAGACAAACATACAATTATTAAGAACCAAAATGGACTTTGTAACACCCTCAATTTGATAATAAACTATTTTATTAATTAAATAGGATTTTAAATAATTAATTTGATATTAAAATTATTTTAGAATATATGTTGATAAATTTTGTGAGTGATTTTTGTTATAAGGGTGCTTTCTA
>JBBPBT010001345.1:1186265-1218961 GCA_037974875.1 Cicer bijugum | reverse complement strand
ATATATATATATTATGACTTAGTAATTAGCATAAAATGTTGTTGTTATATCTATTTATTTTATAATTTTGACTATTTTCTAATATGATGATATTATTATAATATGAATATTTTGACAAATAAGTAATATTGTAGGGATTATTTTGAATGTGAAAGTTTCAGTCATTAGTAATATGTTTTTTTATATATTGATTATTTTAATTACTCTAATTTATATAATATTAGTAACGTTTGGAAAACTAAATGGTGCTCGGAGGAATATTAAAAAGGAAATTAACCAAATATTAATTTTATGTCCACAAAATAAAAATAATAATAGTAAAACAAAAACATAAATAAAGAGACCTTGTGAATCCTGATTTTTACTAAAATAAAACACAACAAAGAAAAGGGAAGAGAGTTGGACGGGTAGCCGTAGAACCAAAGAGTAAACACAACAACAACCTATCGTTTGACACTGGTGAGCCATAACTGTCCCAGGAAAGTTTCTCTGTTTTCGTCCAAATTTCAGTATGTTGTTTTACTAATTTAGCTATTCAATTAAACATAATTTTTCAGATTTTTAGCAACCCGAATTTCTCCCTAAAATACCCGATATCTCCGTTTACAGAAATCCTTATTTTGCACCGATCTCCTTCACCGTAAGTCCGATTTGAGTGAAACCAACGCCAAAACGACCGTGTGAAAAGTGGCTATATTATACACTGGTTGGGTTTCTGATTTATGGTTATTTTCCTTGACCGAATTTCGAATTTAGTTTTTAGAGTTTCTTCTCATAATTTATTTTTAACGTTTACCCATAAACTATCGAGTTAGATCGATTGAAGGACAAAGAGTCAATGAACAAAGGTTGTTTGCTCGTGGAATCGTATTCGTGTGTGAAAGCTTCAAAATAAGGTAAGGGGTGAGATAGTGTTTGAATTCATGAGTATAATATATTGTGAGATGAACGGGAAAACCGTATTTCCCAATGATTCATTCGGGGCTCGCTACGTTTGGCAGTAGCTCTTTGAGGGATAAATTATTTAATTTACAAATATGGAAATTGTGATTTTGCTCTGATTTTCCTTGAGTGATTTTGACCTTTGTATTGATTTTCCTATTATTATTGTTTGCATGTTGTTCTTACTTGTATTATACTATCATCATTATTTTGAAACTCACCTCCTTCGTTGCTTGTGTTTGATTGGTTGGGCCCTGCGTTTGCGAAATCGCAGTTATTACAAGTTAATGAGTCTTGAAGTTCAAGTTTAGGAGGTACCCCGCTCTATTAGGTGATACCAGGAATAAGGGTTTTAATTTGAATTTTACTTATTTAATTTAAATCGAATTTTTGTATGAAAACCTTAGAAGTACTAGTATGTTTTTAGAATTAAATCAAGTAATTATACTTAAATCAAGCTCATCGAGATTGCACTATTTTAATGGATAAAATAAGTTTAAGGTGTTTTTATTTTTATTTTTGAGAAACGTGATATCCTAAATTAAATATAGAGTTTTTATTTTCTTGGAAATATATTTTTATTTATCAACTGCAAATTTTATAGGAATGTGATATAAATTATTATATGTATTATTTTGGGATTTAGGGTAAAACAGACTTGAATAAACCAAGTAAAGACAAAGGTGACTTATAATATTAATAAATTGAGACTTTTGCTCTGATTTGACACACTACAACGAATTACAACTAAAGTATTGACCGAAAGTAACAACTAGTGAAGACCAAAATCAACTAAAATATTAATCTATTGGGACTTTTGCACTTATTGGACAAGTTACATTAATTAAGAAACAAAATATACAAGAATAAACCTAGTAAATTTCTAAATGACTTGAAATCTTAATACATTGAGACTTTGACACTTATTGGATTAACTACATTCAATCACAAGTAAAATGGACAAAAAACATAGCAAATAGCATAATGACCTAAAAGATTAATCCATTCAGACTTATTTGACGAACAAGATTGATTTACATGCAAAATTGTGTAGAATAGACCCACATAAGACCAAAATGACAAAAAATTTTAATCCATTCAAACAGTTGCACTTATTGGACCAACTACATTGATTAAAAACAAAAAAGGACTAGAATAAAATAACTAAAGACTAAGATGACATACCGACGGTTATACTTATTGGACCAACTACATTGATTAAGAACAAAAATAGACAATAATTAACCCAGTAAAGACAAAGATAACCTAAAATATTAATCCATTGAGACTTATGCACTTATCGGACAACTACACTAAATAACAACTACAAAAGACCATATAAAAACATAGCGAATACCAAAATGACCTACAATATTAATCCATGGAATCATTTTGAACTTATTAGGCGAACTAGATTGATTTAGATGCAAAGTGAACTACAATAAACCTGGTAAATACCATATTTACTTAAAATATTAATCCGTTGAGACTTTTGCAATTATTGGTTGAACTATATAGATTAACAACCAAAGTTGACTACATTAAACCTATTAAAGACCAAGATGACAACAAATATTAATCCATTTAGACTTTGGCACATATTGGACCAACTATATTGATTAAGAACCAAAATGGACATGAATAAATCTAATAATGACCATAACGAGCTAAAATTTCAATCCTTTGAAACATTTTCACTTATTGGACGAACAACATTCACTTAGAACCAAAATGGACTTTAAAAAACTTATAAATATAAAAATAAACTAAAATATTAATCCATTGAGAGTTTTGCACTTATTTGATGAACTACATTGAATAACAACTAATGTAACACCCCGATTTTTAAAAGCGAGAGTGTATTTTTTTTTTCAAAACAAATTCATAAAACAAAGATATAAATATTTAAGTCATAACACAACGGCAATTAAGTCGACATAATTTACAAGCAGCGGAATAGTTTTTGAAATACGAATCCAAAGTATTTACACATCAAAAAGTGGTACATGGGACCCATCGAAAATAAAATGTCATGCTGACAATATTGGTATAGGTACAGTCTTCCAATTTAAAATAAACACAATCCAAAAGAAAGACCTCTAGTCCCTATACGTCAACCTAATCTGATCATTCTACAAAAAACTATACATCCTGAGTGATCTTCATGGGCCCCGCAAGATCCTCGTAACGTAGCTCCAGTCAGGTGTTTCCAACTACATTCCCATCCACAGGGTACGAACCGGTAGGATGGTCCTGGTTCTCATCTGAGGGCAAAGCCCAGATTTCCACAATAGTGTAAAGGGTCACTAGCTGAAATTAACAATTAACACATAACATTTAAAGTTTTTAAAGGCACAAAATAACTTTTCAACTTAGCATGCACCTTAAAAGGGTTTTCCATATGCTAAACGTTCATATAATACTTGCGAAGTAAAAATGAAATCAAAATAAGATTTTAATCAATCAAGTAATAAATCCACTGACCTCTTAAAGGTTTTTAGTGAAACCTCTATTCTGGGTTTCAATCAATCGATTGGACCATCGATTGGGAAATCGATTTCTTAAATGTTTTTAGTGAAACCTGTATTTTGGGTTTAAATCAATCGATTGGACAATCGATTGGGAAATCGATTTCTTAAATGGTATTATCAGACCTGTGTCTTGTGATTAAAGAAATCGATTGAACAATCGATTGAAATAAATAGCTGAGCTATTGTAACAAGCCAAATCGATTAGTTCAATCTATTTTCAAAATTCAAGAAAACAAGAAACGTAATAATCGATTAGGCAGTCGATTAAGCTGGTATTACTTTTTAACAGAATCGATTGGGAAATCGATTTTTCTGCAGTTTTTCTAAAAAGACATAAACATAATCCATCACAATTACATACAATTCCAAAACAAAACACTTAGCAATTATAACACAATCACCCCGACAACTTATGTTTTGAAATGGTTTTGCAATCAATCACACTCACACACAATTCCAAAACATAGCACTTAGCAATTATAACACAATCATCATGACAACTTGATTTCAAAACACTCAATCATAATCTTGAATGACACACGACTCGCATGCCAAACACCCTAATGCGATGCGTATGTGCCAAAACGCATGGACTCGAAATTCAAATCAAACTCTTCGGGTGTAGAAAATCGTAATTGTACAGTCTCTCACAGACCCGCACTTATTACCAAGATGCCACCTATTACAGGCCTGCACGATTTATTAATTTTTAGCCTATCACAAGTCTTAAACCTCAATTCCAAACAAAACCCTCCGCATGAGGCGTAAATCCTAAACGTACAGTTTCTCACGAACGAACACGAGTGCAGTCTCTCATGGACAAACACGGGTGCAGTCTCTCCCGGACAAACACGATTTTCAAGGGTGTAGTCTCTCACAAACAAACACTAGTGCAGCCTCTGACGGACAAATACAATTTTCCAGGGTGTAGTCTCTCACGGACAAACACAATTTACCAGGGTGTAGTCTCTCATGGAGAAATACCAGTGCAATCTCTCATGGACAAACACAATTTACCAGGGTGTAGTCTCTCACGGACAAATACTAGCTCTCATGGACAAACACAATTTACCATGGTGTAGTCTCTCACGGACAAAGACCTGTGCAGTCTCTCACGGACAGACACAATTTACCAAGGTGTAGTCTCTCACGGACAAACACCTGTGCAGTCTCTCACGGACAAACACAATTTACCAGGGTGTAGTCTCTCACGGACAAACACAATTTACCAGGGTGTAGTCTCTCACGGACAAACACCATTAAGTAAAGGCAGATATTAAAGGATTCCCTGTTTTTAATACCCATTTAACTCTTACAATTCGAACGACAATCATTAAGTAAACGTAGATATTAAGAGATTCTCCATTCTTAATACTCATTTAACTTTAACGATTTTCACTACAAACATTAAGTAAACCGAGATATTAAAAGATTCCCCATTTTTAATACTCGTTTAACTCTTATGATTTTCACAATAAACATTAAGTAAACATAGATATTAAAAGATTCCCCATTTTTAATACTCGTTTAACTCTAATAATTTTCACAACAAACATTATGTAAACATAGATATTAAAAGATTCCCCATTTTTAATACTCCGACATATTCTCAAATTCAATCCACAATTCACACCAAATCACATTAATTCATTTTGCCACAAAATCCACACAAACACATCTCAAAATTTATAAATATTAGTTATGAACACGTCAAACGCGACAACCACAAATCATCACAATCCACCACTCAAACATATTAAATTTCCTTTCCCCATAACTACATATTAATGAGTTAAATTCATTTTCCACAAAACACTCATCATTATCACCAAAACCCAACTCTAAAATTTCACCCATAAAAGCGTTAAATTCATTTTCCCCAAATCAGCACTTCAATCCTAACAAATTTCTCTTCCACACAACCACAAATAAGTCCCTAAATGCAAACTAAAAGTTTAGAAGGAGCCCTTACCTTAACGTTAGCTTTAACGTGCGATTACGGTACCGCGAGTAAATCCGGTAAATTCTCCGCTCGTGACGTTGCTTCCAAAGTTAGTTCACTAGCACCGTAGCATGGTGGTGAGCAACTTTCCCTTCTATCTCTTCACGAAACAAAGCATAGATCTGGACGAAACGTGGAAGATTGTGTTTGACGGTTTTAAAATCCCTAACACCGTTTTTCTTCGTTTTCAAATCAAAGAGGAAGAATGAAGCTGAGAAATTATTTGCTTTCTCACCCATCAAGCCTTGGGTTTCTTTACTAGAAGCAAAATAAGGAAAAAGAAAGCAACACAAAAGAAGAAGAAAGGGGGAAGAAGAGGAAGTGTCACGAGGCAGAGGAAGAAACCTTCTGTTTCTTTTTTCCTTTTTCCTTCCTTCTATTTTCTTTTCTTTGTAGCTCTTTTTCTTTCCTTTCTATTTTCTTTTTTTCTCCCTCCAAATATATATATATATATATATATATATATTAATTATAACTTAACAAATATCTCAAAATATTTAGATATTTATTAAAATTACCATTTCACCCATAACCTCTCCAAACCACTTTTTGTCAAAAATATCTACTATCTTCGCAACTCGAGATATTTTTAACAAAACTCCCAGAGTTAAATTCTTCATAAAAGATTCACCGTAGTTAATTGAATTTATTTATCGCGAGTAATTTTAATCGGGCATCAAAATATCTTTTTGATCATTTAAACTCCCAAAATATTAATAACTTGGCTAAAAAGCCTCCGAGTTCAATACCAAAATACACTAAAATACATAAAGTATAATTTAAAATTATGGGTCTTACAACTAAACTGCACAAAAAGAAAATATAGCAAATTGCAAAATGGCCTATAATATTAATCAATCGAGACTTTTGAACTTATTGGACAAACCGGATTGATTTACAAGCAAAATGGACTATAATAAACCTAGTTAATACCAAAATCACCCGAAATATTAATCCATTTAAACAATTGCACTTATTGGACCAACTAAATTGATTAAAATAAAAAAAATGGACTATAATAAACCTAGTAAAGACCAAATCGAGCTAAAAGATAATCCGTTGAGAATTTTTCACTTATTGGATGAACTATATTGATTTAGAACCAAAATGGACTACGATAACCTTATAAATATAAAAATGAACTACAATATTAATCTATTGAGACTTTTGCACTTATTGGATAAACTACATTGGATGACAACTAACATGAATATATAAAAAAACATAACAAATAGAAAAATAACCTAAAATATTAATCATTGGAGACTTTTGTACTTATTGGATGAACTAGATTGATTTAGAAGAAACATGGACTATAATAAACCTAGTTAAGTTCAAACTGAACAAAATTATTAATCGATTGAGACCTTTGTACTTTTTGGAAGAACTATATTGAATAAGAACCAAAATGGACTACAATAAACCAAGTAAAGAAAAAGATTATCTAAAATATTAATCCTTTGAGATTTATGCACTTATTGGACGAACTATTTTGAATAAGAACTAAGATAGACCCTATAAATACATAATAATAAACCTAGTCAAGTTCGATGTAGTTTATTGTGTTGGTATAGTTGGAAGTTAGTTTTGGAATTATTTGAAGTGGTGTTCAGATTTCTTCTTGATGTTGGTTATGAGGAAACAATACCTCCAAGAAGGATTGACGCTGCAACAGTCAACATCAATAGGAATAATCAAATGGTTGAAGCAATGAATAATGCTTATGTTGATGCACAAACAGCTGCCAAGACTCTGCGAGATCTAGAGAAGAGGGAAATAGAGATTCATGTTGTTGCATCAAGGGGATTGAAAGATTCAAGTTGATTCAAGAAGTGGAAAAGATCTTTGAAATGACGAATTGTCAAGTAGAGTTGAAGCAAATCATGACGACATGGAATTTGTGAAATGGTTCCAATGACACATAAGCTATGTGTTGGTGTTAACTCGAAGAAGATGAGTATGGATGGATTAACATCAGACTAATAAGGGATTTCAAGTAAAGATCTAAGTGGAGGACTTTTATTAAGAAAAGTATTAGATGTTTTCCTGGTAGATTTCAGGATGAAACTTGATGAAGTTTGATAACTGTCAAAGAGATGTGAGCGTCATGGAATTGTTGAGAAGACGAGCCTTCCATTTGGAATAACATTTGGTGCTTAGGTGTCCAGGAAGAGGCTTGTATTGAAGTTAAGGGGCACCGCAGTTAGGGGTAAATACCACCTTGGTTAGATAAAGTACACTTTGAGGAACAATCGATACCTTGAGGGGGTAAAGTGAAGGATTCGAGTTAAACTAGATTTGTGACTTAGATTGTTAAGTATGAATCTCATGACGATTACAAGAGTGAGAATATATATTTCTTTGATAAGTGACAAATCTCTGTGTGGTTAAGGAGATGGTAAGTACGGATAGTGATTTTAGATGAAACTTGAAATGCATAAGTGTGAATTTTGGCTGATGTCTAGACAAACACGAAGAGTTAAGATTTGATGTATTGAACCGCATATTACTATTAAGTGAAATTGAAAGTACATAGTACGAGAATACTTAGAGACTGTAACAATGTAAGCTTTGAGAGTCTATTAAAGGATGGTAATTACTAGGAGAAAGTTAATGTTTTGATAGGTCGGAGGGATTATTCGAGATTGATTTGGGACCCTAAGATGGTTGATCTTTAAGTCAATGATTTAAAATCTACGAGGTTGGATGGAGGACCAAGTAATGCCTAAAACTGGTATAATTGAGGTAGTTGAGTTAGGCAAGTGATAAATAATTCATGTTAAGGATGGGAGTGTTTGGAGATTTACTAAAAACGTTGTGTTGTTATTAGAAAAGTTTTCATTAGTGAGATTACTAAGACGATTAGAGTCAATAATGAATAAGACCTTGTATTGTATTTTAAGATGACATGAATGAAATTAGATGGTGTGATGAGTATTTGGAGATTTCAAGGATCAAATTTAAGAATATTATTCAATGATAGAAAGTGAAAAGGAAGAAATGTAAGAAATGATTTAGGGTTTAGTTATTGGTCTTGGGAAGTCAAGCGTTAAGATTTCAATTAAGTGTTGAAGTGACTAGATGGATGATGAAAGATATGTGGATCTTTGAGATATTTTATTGCAAAGTTATGAGGATGAGGTTTATAGATAATTATTTCTTAGGAAATTTTTATTGGGAACAATTGAGAAATTGTTCTTTAGGACGTTTGATTGTTAGGATTCTTTCAATTTGTACCTTGATGAAAGTTGGGAAGGAATAAGAATCCAGCGAGTGAACCAAATTTTGGAAAATGTGCAAAGAAAACTTGTTGGAACAACACATAGAGATGTAGCATATGACAATTTAAGATTGATGAAAGGAGTTACCTCACCTATGATTTAGACATTGTTATTATATGGGTATGTCAATGGTATAAAGGCACTACTGATGTGCATGTCATGGGGTTGTTATTATATTCGTCAATCAAATGTGTTAAATGTTTGTTTATTAGGAAAGAATTGAGCATGAAATGGAAAAGTTTGGAGGGTACTAGTAAGATTTGATTTATTGAAATCACTATACTAAGGAAAGATGAAGTATGATGGCATATGAGCTAAGCATATAACGAACTCTAGATGTTAACCACAGGGACGGTTGAATGAATATAGAGCTGTAAAGTATTTGAGATATATTCTAGATGTATAATATTTCGTAAGAAGCGTTAATATTAGGAGTAATTAAGATTTTGTTTGAATTGTTGAAAGAATTCGTAATGATCGAGATGACAAGCTTCTTCGAAGGAAGAAAAGTTTAATAGTAAGAGGATAGACAAAAGAAAATCTAGTTAGGTTGGATGACATTTTGGGATATGACGCACAATGGTGCATACCAATTGTGGTTGTCAAAGAAGAGAACGATTTTTGGGAAAAGACATACAAGAATTGAGAAGTATTAGAATGAAAACTGGCAGTAGATGTAGGAAAATTATTTTCGAGTTTGTCCAGAATTGTGAAGTATGTAGGAAATTGATTAGTGAAGTGTTAATTTGAGGTGTTAGGCATGAGAGTAGTGTAGGTCTTAATCAGTGAATGGAATTCAAGTTGGATTTTTGTTGGAGACGTGACTCTTGAAATGGAGTACTAAACTAGAAGGAAGTTGTGTGTCATAAGTAGTATAGTTTTTGACATGTTATCAAAAATATTTGAGGAAACTTTGATCACCAACCGGATGTTGGGATGCAAATATTAAAGTTATAATCAGATCAATATTTTGATAAGGACATCGTGGTTTGATGTAGTTGTGCGACTAAAGAAATCAAGGATTTGTGGACTATGGAGAAATTAGGGAGTTCTCGACGGTAATGATTGTTTTGTGCTCACTACAAGACCCTTAATTTTAAATTCTAAATTATATTATCATAGGGTATTTTGTGTTGAATTTCTTAGGCTCATAGCTCAGTTGTTGGTATTTAGTGAGTTAAATGCTGGAAATATATTTTTTGAAATTAGATTAAAATTATTTGTCGGATAATAATTTAATTACATTACGAAGAATTTAATACCAGTCAATTTTGTTAAAAATATATCTGGTTGCAGAAAATTTTATCAGTCAATTGAGTTGCGACGAGGGTAGATATTTTTATCAAAAAGTGGTTTGGGAAGTGATGGGTGTGTTGGGGGATACGACCTCTGAGTTGTGGAAGAATTATGCAGAATAATGCTTATCCTAACAATATGCGCAGCAGTTTAATAAATTCGAAATTTACTAAACACAAGATTAAACAAGGTCCCTAATAAACAATTCTAATGAATGTCAAACTATATGGATCATAGTATATATGGAGAAATGCATCAGAAAACAATCATTATCCAAGATGTTGATTTTCATGAAATTATGTTAAGACAATTAATCGTACGAATTCACTTAACATAGAATCTTTATCATGCATTCAATCAATATCAAAAACGTAATAATTGCAGGAATTTAAACGAGATAAGGGAAAGAAAAGTGTACGCTGATTTTTATACTAGTTCAGCCGTCTCGTGACGACCTACATCCAGTCCTAAGATCCAACTAGATCTTAGCCTTTCCTATAGAACCTCTTAGAATCAGTTTATAGATTTTACACAGTGCCTCGCACCAATCTTAAACTATTCTACCTGTTCTATCTTTCCCTCCCTGATTTCCCGAGTTTAAATCCCATAAACTCTACCAAGAATCTAGTCAAGCGTCTTCTCGTTGACAACCCTCAACCCC
This sequence comes from Cicer bijugum, assembly GCA_037974875.1. Lineage (NCBI taxonomy): Eukaryota > Viridiplantae > Streptophyta > Magnoliopsida > Fabales > Fabaceae > Cicer > Cicer bijugum. The sequence goes on along the minus strand of JBBPBT010001345.1, from coordinate 1,208,248 downwards.
GAAGAACACCACCAGTAACAACTGGATTTTCTCATAGTAATTTGATTACAGAAAATGATTTACAGAATTCGAAACAGATCAATTATACAAAGTTCTTGATCTTCATTCTTCTCAAAGCAATATTTCTCAATTCAATCTTTTTCAATCCTCATTGATCACAAATGTTGATTGTTCATGGCTGAAAAAGATGTTCAAAGTAATATCAGCCACTGACTTGCACATTTTAATTTCAGTAAATGTACCAATCGATTTGTCGAATCGATGTAAACAATTAGTTCAGTCACGGTGATTTAAACAATCGATCTGCCTAATCGATTTGTGGCAAACTGGCTCTATGACTTGCACAATTTATTTTCTAATAAGTATACCAATCAATTTGCCTGAACGATTGATAGCCTGTTTAATTTTCCATAGGATGTGCAAATCGATTTTGCCCATCGATTGATTAATCCCAGACTACATAATATCATTCAACCCTGTTACAGAATTGATTTTACTAATCGATTTTACTAATGGATCTTCAAGCTTTTGTTGATTTCTTGAGTTCCAAGTAATTGTCTCAAGTTTGTAGGATTGAGTTGTTGTTCCTGAAATTTTTCTCTGTTCACAATGTCAGATTTATTTGCAGATGTATGTTTGTCAATAATATCAAAAACGAACATATGTCTAACAGGGTGAAATGGTGATTTTATGAAATATCTAGATATTTGTTATATATATATATATAGAAAGAAAAGGGAAGGAAGGAAAAAGGAAAGAAATAGAAAGGAAGGAAAATAAAAGAAAGGAAAAACAAAGGAAAGAAAACATAATGTTTCTTCCCCTCTCTACTGCCTCGCAAAACCCATTCTCCCTTCTTCTCTTCTTTTGCTTTCTTTACTTCGTTTTAGTTCATGAAAAGAAATCCAAGGATTAGTGGGTGAGAAAGAACAAATTTCCAGATTCTTCCTTCTTCTCAGATTCGAAAACGGTGTTAGGGATTTCAAAAACCGTCTATCACAAACCTCCACTTTTCTTCTAGATCTAAGCTTTGTTTCGCGAAGAGATAGAAGGGAAAGTTGCTCACCTCCACGCTACGGTGCGACGGAACCAACTTCGGAAGCGACATCGCGAGCGGAGATTTTACCAGATTTACTCGCGGTGCCGTAATCTCACGTTAAAGCTAACATTAAGGTAAGGGCTCCTTCCAAACTTTTAGTTTGCATTTAGGGACTTATCTGTGGTTGTGTGGAAAAGAATTTTGTTAGGGTTGAAGTGTTGAATTGGGGAAAATGAATTTAATGCTTTATGGGTGAAATTCTAATGTGGGGTTTTGGTGATATTGATGAATGTTTCGTGGAAAATGAATTTAACCCATTTATGTATGATTTTGAGTAAATGAAATTTGTTGTGTTCGAGTGGTGGGTTGTGTTGATTTGTGTCGTCGTATTCGACGTGTTCATAATTGATACTTGTGATATCTGAGATGTGTTCGAGTGGATTTTGTGGAAAAATAAACTGATGTGATTTGGTGTGAATTGTGGATTGAATTTGTAAATATGTCTGAGTATGTTCTGCGTGGAATTTGAAAACCATTGGAGTTAAACGAGTATTAAAAATGGGGAATCTTTTAATATCTCTGTTTACTTAATGTTTGCAGTGAAAATCGTTTAAGTTAAATGAGTATTAGGAATGGGGAATCTCTTAATATCTTTGTTTACTTAATGTTTATCGTGAAAATCATTAGAGTTAAACGAGTATTAAAAATGGGGAACTTTTAATATCTCTGTTTACTTAATGTTTGCAGTGAAAATCGTTAGAATTAAATGATTATTAAGAATGAGGAATCTCTTAATATCTTAGTTTACTTAATGATTGTCGTGAAAATTGTTAGAGTTAAAGAGTATTAGAAATGGGGAATCTTTTAATATCTGCATTTACTTAACGATTGTCGGTCATAAAGTCAGAGCAAGCTCATGCATTTCCTATTACATGGCGACCGGATGGGCCATCGTGATAGTGGTGACCGGATGGGTCATGAGATGATTCCATGTGATTTGTTGGTTCATCTTATCCATGGGCCATGAGATGATTCCATATGATTTGTTGTTTATCTTATCCTTGTGGGGATTGTCGCGTCGTGTAAGGTCTGTGATAGACTGCACATTTTTGGTAAATTGTGCTGACCTGTGATAGATGGCACCTCGGTAAATAGTACTTCGGCCTGTGATAGGCAGTACATTTACTATTTACGTTTTTAGTAAATCGTGCTGACCCATGATAGGTGGCACCTCGGTAATTTTGTACTTTCGCCTGTGATAGGCGGTACGATTAGGATTTACGGTCCTTCGAGAAGGGTTTTGGTTTGGAATTCCGAGTCCATGCATTTTGGCATATACGCTGTTGGGGGATACGACCTCTGATTTGCGAAAGAATTATGCATAATAATGCCTATTCTAACAATATGCGCAGCAGTTTAATAAATTTGAAATTTACTAAACACAAGATTAATCAAGGTCCCTAATAATCAATTCTAATGAATGTCAAACAATATGGATCATGGTATATATGGAGAAATGCATCAGAAACAATTATTATTCAAGATGTTGATTTTCATGCACTCATGTTAAGACAATTAATCATGCAAAGTCACTTAACATAGAATCTTTATCATGCATTCAATCAATATTAAAAACATAATAATTGCAGAAATTTAAACGAGATAAGGGAAAGAAAAGTGTACGCAGATATATATACTGGTTCAGCCGTCTCGTGACGACCTACATCCAGTCCTAAGATCCAACTAGATCTTAGCCTTTCCAATAGAACTTCTTAGAATCAGTTTACAGATTTTACACAGTGCCTCGCCTCAATCTTAAACTATTCTCCCTGTTCTATCTTTCCCTCCCTGAATTCCCGAGTTTAAATCCCATAAACTCCTCCAAGAATCCAGTCAAGTGTCTTCTTGTTGACAGCCCTCAACCCCGAAGAACACCACCAGTAACAACTGGATTTTCTCAAAGTAATTTGGTTACAGAAAATGATTTATAGAAATTGAAACAGATCAATTATAAAAAGTTCTTGATCATCCTTCTTCTCAAAGCAATCTTTCTCAATTCAGTCTTTTTCAATCCTCATTGTTCACAAATGTTGATTGTTCATGGCTGAAAAAGATGTTCAAAGTAATATCAGTTGATAAAGAGTTAGTGGTATATGATTGTTATCATCAGTTATGAAGTTGTAAAACGTTATTGATGTTATGAGATTATGAGAAGAAGAGTATGAAAGCAGTTTACATAGTTTCAGGAAAAACAACACATGAATCGATTTGGCCAATCAATTCATTAAAGTTATGAAGCACACTAATCGATTTATCAAATCGATTTTGCGAATCTTGTTTTTCTTGAATCTTGGAACTGCATAAACTAATCGATTTAACTAATCGATTATTTTAAATGAGTTCTTCAGACTTGGATGAATGTTCATATCTGAATCGATGTTCATAATCGTCTTGGGGTGTTTTGTTCCAACAACGAGATCAAAACAATCGATGTACTTAATCGATTCAAACATTTCAGTCATCTCTGTTTCTAAAACTTTTTGTACCAATCGCTTTAGTTAATCGATTTCACTGGTTCCAGGGATACAATGATTTTTACAAATCGATTTGGGTAACCGATTGTAGACTTAAGTCTGAAGACCATTACATCAGTTGGTTCATTCAATCGATTTACCAAGTCGATTGATGCCAAACTTATTTCAAAAGATGTAAATTAGTAGATTGTGCTAATCGTCTGTGTATGTTCCATACCAAGGTTATTTTGAAACTTATTTTAGTAAGTCGATTTGCCTAATCGCTTTATTAATCATTGGTTTGGCTCTGGGACATTCACACTCGATTGTGTCAATCGATGTAGACAAACAAAAAATAAAGATGTGATTGGATCAATCGATTTTCCAAATCGATTAGCTTGTAAGGCATGCCACTGACTTGCGCATTTTAATTTCAGTACATGTACCAATCGATTTGTTTAATCGATGTGAGCAATCAGTTTAGTCTTGGTGATTTAAACAATCGATCTGCCTAATCCATTAGTGGCAAACTGGCTCTCTGACTTGCACAATTTATTTTCTAATAAATGTACCAATCGATTTGCCTGATCGATTGATAGCCTGTTTGATTTTTTTCAGAAGATGTGCAAATCGATTTTGCCAATCGATTGATTTATCCCAGACTGCATAATATCATTCAACCCTATTACAAAATCGATTTTACTAATCGATTTGCTTATGGATCTTCAAGCTTTTGGTGACTTCTTGAGTTCCAAGCAATTGTCTCAAGTGTGTAGGATTTAGGTTTTGTTCCTGAAAATTTTCTCAGTTCACAATGTCAGATTTATTTCATGATGTATGTTTGTCAATAATATCCAAAACGAACATATGTCTAACAATCTACCCCTTTTTGATTTAAGTGACAAACATGCAATTTTAACTAGAGAAACTTTTCAAAGGAATACATTGTAATAACAACAGTCTAGTGAAGCTCCCCCTAAATACGAGTACCGTGCTTTTCATATAGTGAAATAAGGGTTAGAGCTATAACAGACAAAACAGATCATATCAGAGTAATTTGCGTATCCGAGTAATTTGCAAAAAGTACTACTGTATCAGAACTGTTAGTAGAATATCAGAGCATACTAAAAAAACACTACTAATATAGAGTATCATAACATACTAACTTAAGAGCATAAGCATAGAGTAAACATACTAAGTTAGTATAAGTTATAAATTTCTCTCCCCCTTTGTCAGTTAAGTCAAAAAGAGGTAAAGGAGAGAAGACTCAGAAGTTTGCTCCCCCTGAGTTGGTAGCAAACCTGAAAACTGCTATACGTTGAAACTGGAACAGATTAGTAACAAGAGCAGTATGTAAAACAAGTTGTATCAGAGAAATAAACAGAAACAGATTATGGCACGCACTAGAAATCATCAAAATGAAATGCAACAGTCAATATGATCAATAAACTCAACTATTTATATTCATTCATCAAAAAGAAAATACATCCAACTGAAACATTACATAGAAAGGAGCAAAACAGAAAACAAAACAACTAAGAGAACTAAAGTCCTAAACATCTAGAGTTTGCTGGCCCACATTATTATCTGGGGATGAGGCTGAGACCGCTGTATTACCCTCAGCAGGTGTCTCCTCAACATGAGTTTCAGCATCATCTAAGTTTGTTGGAGTTGGTTCTTCAGCTGCTTGTCTTCCAATTTTAGCAACATCACTGAAGGACAACTTAATGCCCAGATGTTCCTGGATTGCTGCCACATCTTGTGCAATCTGGTTCTGATCGGATTGAATCTTCTGGATCGCAGCCTCCATTCTCTAATTCGACGCTTCCATCTTGGCGTTGTGAGCCGCTTGAGCTGCCATAAATTCAAGCAGTTTGGTGAGCACCTCAGACCCTGCTGAAACTGACTCAACAGCTAGTGGTTCAGCATTTTGCTGGGTTTGTTCAGCACTAGCTTGAGGTCGCCTCCAAACGCCATTCACTTTGCGCAGCTGCATTTGGGTCACGATGGATTCACCAAATGTTAGAATGGTCTTGGACATTTCTTCACCCTTGAAAAATACCTTGAAGTGAGTGAGAATTTTTGTGATCAACTATGGATAAGGAAGTACCAGCATTCCTTGAGCTGCTTCCAGCATGTGTCGAAGGACGATCCATGCCCAGCTCATCTTGAGCTCTTTGCATAGACCCCACAATAGCACAATGTCCAACCTTTGGACAACTACATGATTTCCGGTGTTGGTGTATGTGACCTCTGATTTTCTGAAGAATTATACAGAATGATATCTAATCTAATATGAATGCACAGCGGATTAATAAATTCAATTTTTATTTCACACCAAATTCAATACGGTCCCTAGTTCACAATTCTAATGAATGTCAAAACTATATGGATCATGGTAACTATGGAGAGATGCATTAGACAAGATTGATTGTTATGAATGCTGATTTACATGCAATTATTATCAAGACAATTAATCAATATTCGAAATGAAATAATTGCAGAAATGTAAAAAGATAAGGGAAACAGAAAAGGTGTACGCAGGATTTTATACTGGTTCAGCCGTCCCTTGACGACCTACGTCCAGTCCCAAGATCCAACAAGATCTTAGCCTTTCCAATAGAACTCTTTAGATTCAGTTTACAGATTTTCACAGTATGCCTCGCACCAATCTTAAACTAATCTCCTAGTTCTATCTTTTCCCTTCCCTGAATTCCCAAGTTTAAGTCCCATAAACTTGACCAAGAATTCAGTCAAACGTCTTCTTGTTGACAGCCCTCAACCTCGAAGAACGCCACCAGTCGCAGCTAGATTTTTCGCAGAGTAATTTGTTACAAGAGAGTATTACAGAATATGAAACATATCAAATATGCAAATTTCTGAATCTTGCTTCTTCTCAAAGTAATCTTTCTCAAATCGGTCTTTTCCAATCTTCAATGATCACAAGTTGTTTGTCCATGATTGAAAAAGGATGTTCAATTGATATTGGTTGAGAAAGAGTTATCTCATGTGTTGTAGCTCTGAAAAAGAATTATCAAAGTTATTATGCTGGTTATTGTATATTGTAACATTGTTGAGAAGAAGAGTATGAAAGCAGTTTATATAGTTTCAAGAAAAACAACATATGAATCGATTTGACCAATCCATTCATTAAAGTTATAAAGCACACTAATCGATTTATACAATCGATTTCGCAAATCTTGTTTTTCTTGAATCTTGAAACTGCACAACATAATCGATTTAACTAATCGATTCTTTTAACTGAGTTCTTCAGACTTGGATGAATGTTCTTAATTAAATCGATGTTCATAATCGACTTGGCGGGTTTTGTTTCAACAATGAGATCAAAACAATCGATGTACTTGATCGATTCAACCAATTCAGTCATCTCTGTTTCTAAAACATTTTGTACCAATCGCTTTAGTCAATCGATTACACTGGTTCCAGGGGCACAATGATTTTCAACAATCGACTTGCCTAACCGATTAAAAAATTAAGTCTGAAGCTCATTACAACCAGTTGGTTCAGTCAATCGATTTACCACGTCGATTGATTCCAACTTCAATATAACAGAAGTAAGTAAGTTGATTGAGCTAATCGACTATGAATGTTCTAGACCAATGTTATTTTTAAACTCATTTTACAAAATCGATTTGCCTAACCGATTTAGTAATCATTGGTTTAGCTCTGGGACATTCACATTCGATTTGGTCAATCGATGTAGACAAAACATTACAAAAAAAAATGATTGAATAATCGATTTGCCAAACCGACTAGTTTGCAAGGTGAGCTATTGACTTGCGCATTTAAATTTTAATAAGTGTTCAAGTCGATTTGTCTAATCGATGTAAACCATCAGTTCAGTCTTGGTGATTTAACCAATCGATATGCCTAATCGATTTGTGGCAAATTAGCTCTCTGACTTGCACATTTTATTTTCTAATAAATGTACCAATCGATTTGCCTGATCGATTGATAGCCTGTTTGATTTTTCATATAGTGTGCAAATCGATTGTGCCCATCGATTGATTAATCCCAGACTTAATAAAATCATCTAACCCTTTTACATAATCGATTTTACTAATCGATTAGCTTGTAGATCTTCAAGGTTTTGTTGATTTCTTGAGTTCCAAGCAATGGTTTCAAGTTGGTAGGATTGAATGGATGTTCCTGAAATTTTCTCAATTCACACTGTTACATTTATTTAAAAGTGTATGTTTGTCAATAACATCAAAAACGAGTGAACATATGTCAGACAATTATCCATATGTCTAACAATCTTCCCCTTTTTGATTTAGGTGACAAACATGCAATTTTTAACTTGAGAAACATTTCAAGGGCAATTCAAGGGAGTATACTGAAATAAAAACAGTCTTGTAAACTTTGTAAAGCTCCCCCTGAATGTGTGTATCTAAGCAAATTGCATAAACAATATATAACAATATATAGGATAACCACTGTTAGTAAAAGACAAGTTATAAAATTTCGCTCCCCCTTTGTTAGTTAAGTCAAAAAGAAGAGAAGGAAAAGAAATCACAATGTTGCTCCCCCTGAGATGGTAGCAACAAAACTGAAAAACTTGAATAGATTAGTAACAAGTGCAGGAAATCCATTATGATTATAACCTTAAAAAGAACTTGTATTAGTGGAATAAACAGAATCAAAACAGATTATGGCACGCATTGGAAGTCATGAAAATGAAATGAAATGAAATGCAGCAGCAAGTAACACAGGCAATAAACTTCAAACATTATTATATTCATTGATCAATAAAGATTACAATCAACAAAAATTACACAGAAAGGCAAAAACAGAAAAACAAACAACAAAAAGAAACTAAGGTCCTAAACATCTATTGTTGGCTGATCCTCATTATTAGCAGGGGATGAGGTTGAGACCGCTGTATTACCCTCAGCAGGTGTCTCTTCAACATGAGTCACAACAACCTCTACATGAGTAGGAGTTTGCTCTTCAGCTGCTTGCCTTCCGATTTCAGCAACATCGCTGAAGGACAACTTAATGCCCAGATGTTCCTGAATAGCTGCTATGTCCTGTGCCATCTGATTCTGGTCGGCTTGGATCTTCTGGATTGCAGCATCCATCCTTTCATTCAGCGCCTCCATTTTGGCGTTGTGAGCCGCTTGAGCTGCCATAAACTCAAGGAGTTTGGAGAGCACCTCAGACCCAGCTGAAACAGACTCAGCAGCAGGTGGTTCAACACTTTGCTGGGTTGGTTCAGCAGTAGCTTGAGGTCGACTCCAAATACCATTCAGTTTACGTAGCTGCATTTGGTTCACTATGGATTCACCAAATGTCAGAATGGTTTTGGACAATTCTTCACCCTTTAGAGAAACCATGAAGTGGGTGAGAATCTTAGTGATTAGTTGTGGATACGGAAGCACCAGCTTGCCTTGTGCTGCTTCCTGCATGTGGCGAAGCACAATCCATGCCCAACTCATCTTGAGCTCCTTGCACAGACCCCACAGTAATACTATGTCCAACCGTTGGACAACTGCATGATTGCCGGAGCGTGGGACTAGCATCCGGGTGAGTGCATACATCAGCATACGATGCAGAACCTTCATCTGGCCGATAGGAAGTGAAACAGATTCCACAAAACCTTCAACCATCAGGTCCTGCACGGCTGTTTGCCTCTCTAGAGTCTCTTCCCAGCCGTCATCAGTAGTATCCGCTTCGGTGCTGCCGTCGATAGAGTTTACATGGTACGGAAGTCCCGACAGGTTCGAGAACTCCTCGTAAGTCATGGAAATTTTCTTGCCCTTCACCGTTGCTTTGAAACCAGAGTCCGTCATTTTGAACGTGGAGTAAAATGCACGAATCAGGTTTCGATAAGCATCAAGTGAATAGGATAGAAAATCTTCCAAACCATGAAATCTGAGATGATTTTGAAATGAAAAACCATCGCTGTCGAAGTACTGAAAATCCAGAACTCTTGCTTCATGAATTTTGCGTTTGATGAAAGCTGGAGGAAGCTTGAATTCCTCAGTTGACTTGCTTTGAGGGGCAATAGCCTTTCGCGTCGGCGTTGATTTATTTTGGGGTGTTTTCTTCTGTGGAGTTAAAGAAGTATCCTTCTTCTTTTTCTTCTTCTGGGTTATCTCTTTCATTGCATCAGCCAGCAACTTCTCAGTTGGAGGGTCCTTCCTTTTCTTTGATTTTCCTTGGTCTATTGCAATGCTTTTTCCTTTATCTTGCGCTGCAATCTTATGTGTAAGAATGGAGACCCGTTTTGAAATAGTTGGTGGAGGGGATGGTGTACTTGAAGAAGATGAAGTGGAAGGTGTAGATGGAGAAGTACGTTTAACTCTTGCCATTTTTAGTGATTTAGCAGTAATCTGAAGTAGAGAAGGAAAAGAGGTAGGTTGAATAGCTCAAAACAAGGAGAGAAGTCTGAGATTGCAGAGGTTTGAGAGCTGGAAATTAGAGGAATTGATGTTAGGGTTCGATTGAAACTGTTCCTTTTAAACTGCTGGAAACGTAAATCGATTGGCCAAATCGATTTAGTTACCGTTGCTGGGTAAGGTGAAAAGACAGGAACGTAACGGCTAGTAAAAATACACGTAACGGTAATTATGTCAGTCGATTACCCAAATCGATGCCTGTAGTTACTCAATCGATTACCCAAATCGCATTCGTATCAGTCCAGAAGCTTCAAATGACAGTCCAGGTAGAACTTCATCTCAGCATCGATTTCCCACATCGATTCTTTTGAGTGAAGAGCTTAACCAAGTTTACAAAATCGATTTCCCACATCGATTTCGACTTAGCTCAGAGAACTTACAAATCATATCAGAAGCTAACTTTTCTCAGCATCGATTACCCAAATCGATCCTTTAAATGAAAATCTCAAACCAATTCTGACAATCGATTTCCCAAATCGATTTCGAGCTTGTTCAGAAATCTTTTATAGCAGTCCAGAGACAGAGTTGCATCAACATCGATTGTCCGAATGGATTATTTTGAATGAAGATTTCAAACATACATAACCCAATCGCTTTTCCAAATCGACTTCGAGTTAAAAAAAAAAATAAGAAAATAGACATATTATGTGTAACCACAGGATAATCGATTTTCCCAGTCGATTAAACACACAACTCAGATCTGATTAGGATCTATTATGCCCAGTTTCATCCTTATGTGCTGGAAGCTTTCCTTTGGCAAAGCTTTAGTGAATATGTCTGCTAACTGTTCAGTTGTGTTGATGTACTCTAACTTGATGTTTCCACTTTGAAACTGATCTCGGATGGAGTGATGCCGAATCTCGATGTGCTTGGTTTGGGAATGCATAACTGGGTTCTTAGTGATGCTGATCGCACTTGTGTTGTCGCACAAGATGGGAACAGTTCCTAAGTCCACACCGAAATCTAACAAATGTTGTTTCATCCACATGATCTGAGCACAGCAACTCCCAGCTGCAATGTACTCAGCTTCAGCTGTTGACAAGGCAATACTGGTTTGTTTCTTGCTGAACCAAGACACAAGTGAATTACCTAGCAAATGACAAGTACCAGAGGTACTTTTCCTATCTAGTTTGCAACCGGCAAAGTCTAAATCGAGTAACCTACCAAAGAACAAGTTGATCCCTTAGGATACCACAATCCAAGGCTCCTAGTCCCAACTAAATATCGGAAAATTCTCTTAACCGCACTAAGGTGAGACTCTTTAGGATTTGATTGATATCTCGCACACATGCAGACACTGAACATAATGTCAGGCCTACTTGCTGTAAGATACAACAGGGATCCTATCATGCCTCTATACCTAGAAACATCCACTGGTTTGCCTAAGTCATCTCTATCTAGAATATTTCCTTGGCTCATTAGAGTATCTATGGACTTGAGATTATTAAAATCAAACTTCTTTAACAAATCAGTGCAATATTTTGTTTGGCTAATAAAGATACCTTGCTTAGATTGGTTAATTTGAAATCCCAAAAAGTATGATAGTTCACCCATCATAGACATTTCAATTGACCTTTCATTAAATTTTCAAAATTTTTGCACAATTTGTCATTTGTTGATCCAAATATTATGTCATCCACATAAATTTGAACCAGCAATATATCTTTTCCAATAGTTTGGATGAAAAGAGTTTTATCCACCTTTCCTCTTAAAAAGTTTTGTTGAATGAGGAAAGTGCTCAACTTTTCATACCAAGCTCTTGGAGCTTGTTTCAAACCATAAAGGGCCTTTGTTAGCTTAAACACATGGTTAGGAAAATCTGGATTCTCAAATCCAGGTGTTTGGCTAACATACACCTCTTCATGGATGTCACCATTTAAGAAAGCACTTTTAACATCCATTTGGAATAGTCAAAAGTCCATAATACTAGCAAAAGCAAGGAGTATTCTGATAGCCTCTAATCTTGCTACAGGGGCGTAGGTTTCGTCGAAGTCTATACCCTCCTCTTGACTATAACCCTTGGCTACTAGCCTAGCTTTGTTCCTTGTGATCACACCTTTCTCATCTAGTTTGTTTCTAAAAACCCACCTAGTTCCTATGATGTGCTGGTTTTCTAGTTTAGGTACTAGCTGCCAAACTTTGTTCCTCTCAAATTGGTTCAACTCCTCTTGCATATCAAGTATCCACTTACTATCTAGCAGGGCTTCCTTAATGTTCTTAGGCTAAATCTGAGATACAAAACCTGTAAGGTTACAAAAGTGTCCAAGGTTCCTCCTAGTGGCTACTCCTTTTGAGATGTCACCTATGATGTTATCTATGGGATGGTTTCTATTGAACTTCCACTCCTTAGGTAACTCATCTATTCTAATAGGCTCAACACAGTCACTGTTTGTTGGAGGTATAGGTTCCTTGGGTTCTAAAGGGTCAGATTCTATAACTTCATCTAAGGGGGCATCAACAATGGAAGGAGTGTTGTTCAAGTTTTCTTTAAAAGTTTCATCAAATTTCACATGAACAGATTCTTCAATTGTTTTTGTCCTCTTGTTATAGATTCTATAGGCTTTGCTAGTTTTGGAATAACCTAGAAAGATACCCTCATCAGCCTTGGGATCAAACTTGCCTAGGTGTTCTTTACCATTATTCAAAACAAAGCACTTGCAACCAAATACTCTAAAGTAAGAAATATTAGGCTTTCTACCCTTGAACAACTCATAAGGAGTTTTCTTAAGTATAGGCCTAATCAAAACCTTGTTGACAACATGTGTGGCAGTGTTAATTGCATCAGCCCATAAATACTTGGGAGTATTTGAATCTTTCAGCATGGTCCTAGCTAACTCCTCTAGGGACCTATTCTTCCTCTCTACAACACCATTTTGCTGTGGTGTTCTAGGGTCAGAATACATGTGATGAATGCCATTTTCTTCACAAAAAGTGTCAAAAGAATCATTTTGGAATTCACCTCCATGATCACTTTTGATAGACATAATTTTCTGACTTGTTTCATTTTGAACCAAGTTTGCAAACTTTTTGAAAACAGAAAATGTGTCACTTTTATGAGTTAGAAAATAAGTCCAAGTAAATCTAGAATAGTCATCAATTAACACAAATCCACACAGGTTGCCACTAAAGCTTCTAATTTGAGATGGTCCAAACAAATCCATGTGGATAAGTTGCAAAACCCTATTGGTTTAGACCATATCAATTGGGGGAAAAGTAGACTTGACAAGCTTACTCTTCTCACAAGAATCACACAGCCTATCTTTAGAAAACTTTCTATTGGGAAGGCCTATGACTAACTGCTTGCTAACAAGTTTATTTAAATGATCTACATGAATGTGTGCAATGCATTTATGCCATAACCATGTTTCATCAGCATTAGATAATAAGCAACAAGTAGAATCAGCAGGCATAGCATTCAAGTCCAGCATGTAAATGTTATTAATTCTATCACCTACTAATTTCATGCTTTTATCATGCTTTTATCATGCTTGTTCTCAATTATGCAAGAAAGTGGTGAAAAGCTTACTTGAAATCCATTGTCACATAGCTGACTTATACTTAGAAGATTATGTTTCAGACCTTCCACATATAAGATGTTTTTAATTATGACAGTTGATTCGTTTCCGATGTTACCTTCACCGCATATCTTGCCCTTGTTGTTATCGCCATATTTTACAAATCCACCTTCTTTTAAATTCAGGGACAGAAACATTGACTTGTCCCCTGTCATGTGCTTTGAGCATCCACTATCAAGATACCATTGGTGTTTAGTGGATCTCAAGCATACCTGCAATACAATTAGAAACTGAATTTAGGTCCCCAATTTAAATTGGGTCCTAGGGGGTCAGTTTTAACATTTTTTGTCTTAATTTTCCAAATCTGTTTGCATCCTCTATTTGCAAGTCTTTTTAAATTGCAGTTGTAGACAAAATGTCCTTTTCTACAACAAAAATGACAAGTGACAGCAGAGGAGGCATACTGTTTTGGTTTGACAAAAGCATTATGCATGTGGCTAGGTTTCACAAATTTTTGGTTATGATTAACATTACCATATCCTATGCCATGTTTAGTTCTATTATGATTAGCATGCATATTCTTGTTATATCCAAGTCCAGATTTTATATTGACACTTCTCTAGTTGTTAAGAATATCATTCAATTTATCCTTGCTACTAGAAAGTTTCAATAAATCAGACTTCAATAATGCAACAGAATTCTCAAGTTCAATGCATTTGGCAGATTTATCATGCGAGTCCTTTTTCAATTGTTCACACAAGTCCTCAATATTCATGTAATCAGTTTTCATTTGATCATCCAACATGCATTGTTGTTCAAGCATTTTCTTGGTATTAATTAATTGCTTAATAGATTTAACATATTCATCATGCAATTCATTAAATGCATCTTGCAGTTCATCAAAAGAAGGATTACATTGGGAATTTACCTCGCTTTCTGATTCAGAATCCGTGTTAGCCATGAGACACATATTAGCTTCTTCAGTTTCTGAAGATGTGGAGGATTCTTCATTTTCGTTCCATGCAACATATGCCTTTTTGTTCTTCTGGGCTGGTTCCTTGCCTTTAGTTTTGGAATTTCTGTTCTTGTTCTGCAGCTTGTAACAATCAGCCTTGATATGACCAGTTTTTCCACACTCATAGCATGTGATTATTTTACTGTCATTGTTCTTTGAGCTGGATTGTTTTCTGAATTTACTGTCTTTCTTTTTCAAAAATTTCTTAAACTTTTTGACAAGTAGCCCAAGTTCAGGTTCCTCATCATCTTCACTGCTTGAATTATCTGAACTGCTCTCAGATTTAGATTTGCCTGATCGATTGATAGCCTTTTTGATTTTTCATAAAGTGTGCAAATCGATTGTGCCCATCGATTGATTAATCCCAGACTTAATAAAATCATCCAACCCTTTTACAGAATCGATTTTACTAATCGATTAGCTTGTAGATCTTCAAGGTTCTGTTGATTTCTTGAGTTCCAGGCAATGGTTTCAAGTTGGTAGGATTGAATGGATGTTCCTGAAATTTTCTCAATTCACACTGCTAGATTTATTTAAAAGTGTATGTTTGTCAATAACTTCAAAAACGAGTGAACATATGTCAGACAATTATCCATATGTCTAACATCCGGAACACGGGACAAGCATTCGGGTGAGCGCGTACATCAGCATTCGTTGCTGAACCTTCATCTGGCCAATTGGAAGTGAAACGGATTCCACAAACCCTTCGACCATTAGGTCCTGCATAGCTGTTTGCCTCTCAAGGGACTCTTCCCATCCTTCGTCAACAGCGTCGGCTTCGGTGCTGCCATCAACTGAGTTCCCATGGTAAGGAAGTCCCGACAAGTTCGAGAACTCCTCATAAGACATGGAGATTTTCTTCCCTTTCACCATTGCTTTGAAGCATGTATCCGTCATCTTGAACGTAGCGTAGAAAGCTCGAATCAGGTTCGGATAAGAATCAAGCGAGTAGGAAAGGAAATCTTCCAATCCATGAAACCGAAGATGGTTTTGAAACGTAAAACCATCACTGTCGAAGTAGTTGAAGTCCATTACACGATGTTCGTGAATTTTTTTCTTGACAAACGCCGGAGGAAGCTTAAATTCCTCAGCTGGTTTGTTTTGAGGAGCAAGAGTTTTCTGTTGTGGTGTCGTCTTCTTTTGTGGTGTTGTCTTCTTATGTTGTGTAGAAGAAGCATCCTTTTTCTTCTTTTTCTTATGCGATATTTCCTTCATCGCATCAGCTAACAATTTCTCAACTGGGGGCTCTTTCCTCTTCTTAGTTTTTCCTTGTTCTATTGCAACACCTTTACCTTTATCTTGTGCTGCAATTTTATGGGTAGGAATAGGAACCCTTTTGGAAAGAGTGGGTGGAGGAGATGGAGTTCTTCCACTTGAAGAAGAAGAAGATGGAGTAGAAGGAGATGTTCTCTTTATTCTTGTCATAGTAAGTGATTTAGAGAAAGAATCTGATGTAGTATTAGTGAAATGGAAGTTGGTATGGATCAAAACAGAGAAAAGGCAGTGATTTGCAGAGGTTTGGATGTTTGAATACTGAGGAAATCGATGTTAGTGTTCGATTGAAACTGTTCCTTTTATACTGCTGGGAATGTAAATCGATTGGTCCAATCGATTTAGTTACCGTTGCTGGGGAATATCAAAGAACGGGTGTGTAACGGCTAGTAAAAAACGTAACGGTAATAAACACAGTCGATTACCCAAATCGATATCCATAGTTACCTAATCGATTGTTACAATTGATTTCGTATCAGTTCATAAACTTCAAATAACAGTCTAAATAGGAATCCATCTCAGCATCGATTTCCCAAATCGATTATTTAAGAGAAAATCTCAATCCAATTCTACCAATCGATTTCCCAAATCGATTTTGAGCTTGTTCAGAAATCTTTCATATCAGTCCAGAAGATAAGTTGTATCAGCATCGATTATCCAAATCAATTCATTTGAATGAAGATTTCCAACATATTTAAAACAATCGATTTACCAAATCGATTTCGAGGCAAAGTGAGGAGGAATTCTTCAACTTTGAAGTCTGGGACCAAACAAATCGATTTTCCAAATCGATTCTTTAACCACTATACCATGATGTCAGTTGAATTCCATAATCGATTGAACTGGGAAAATAAGAACATCTGAAGCTTCCTGGGGATGGCAAATCGACTTTCCAAATCAATTTCGAGTGCATAACTTGAGAAAATAGACATATTATGGGTCAAGTCGACTAGGGCAATCGATTTTATAAAGACATTTTCCTGTGTATCCACATGATATTTGATTTACCCAGTCGATTAGAAACATAACTCAGATCTCACTGGGATCTATTATGCCTAGTTTCATCCTAATGTGGTGGAAGCTGTCTTTTGGCAATGCTTTGGTGAATATGTCTGCTAACTGCTCAGTTGTGTTGATATACTCTAACTTGATGTTTCCACACTGAAACTGATCTCGAATGAAGTGATGCCGAATTTCGATATGTTTGGTCCGGGAATGCATAACTGGGTTCTTAGTGATACTGATCGCACTTGTGTTGTCGCACAAGATGGGAACAGTTCCTAAGTCCACACCAAAATCTAACAGTTTCTGTTTCATCCACATGATCTGGGCACAGCAACTTCCAGTTGCAATGTACTCAGCCTCAGCTGTTGACAATGCAATGCTGATTTGTTTCTTGCTGAACCAAGATACAAGGGAATTGCCTAGCAAATGACAAGTACCAGAGGTACTTTTCCTATCCAGTTTGCATCCAGCAAAATCTGAATCTGAAAAACCAACTAAAGAACAAGTTGATCCCTTAGGATACCACAATCCAAGGCTCCTAGTTGCAACTAAATACCTGAAAATCCTCTTTACTGCACTAAGGTGAGACTCTTTAGGATTGGATTGGTATCTCGCACACATGCAAACACTGAACATAATGCCCGGCCTGCTTGCTGTGAGATAGAGCAATGATCCTATCATGCCTCTATACCTTGTAACATCCACTGGTTTTCCTAACTCATCTCTATCTAAAAGGTTTCCTTGGCTCATTGGAGTATCAATGGGCTTGAAGCTATCAAAGGAGAATTTCTTTATCAAATCATTGCAATATTTTGTTTGACTAATGAAGATACCTTGCTTGTTTTGGTTAATTTGAAATCCCAAAAAGTATGATAGTTCACCCATCATTGACATTTCAAATTGACTTTTCATCATATTTTCAAAATTTTTGCACAACTTGTTATTTGTAGATTCAAAGATTATGTCATCAACATAAACATGGACCAGCAAGATATCCTTTTCATTAGTTTTTATGAAAAGTGTCTTGTCAACATTTCCTCTTAAAAAGTTTTGTGAAATGAGGAAATTGCTAAGCTTCTCATACCAAGCTCTAGGAGCTTGTTTCAACACATAGAGGGCTTTTGTTAGCTTGTACACATGATAAGGAAATTCTGGATTTTCAAAACCAGGTGTTTGGCTAACAAAAACTTCCTCTTGGATCTCACCATTGAGAAAGGCACTTTTCACATCCATTTGATAAAGCTTAAAGTCCATTATACATGCATAATCAATGAGTATTCTAATGGCTTCTAATCTAGCTACAGGGGCATAGGTTTCATCAAAATCTATTCCCTCCTCTTGGTTGTAACCCTTGGCCACTAACCAAGCTTTGTTTCTAGTGATGACACCATTCTCATCTTGCTTGTTCCTAAACACCCACCTTGTTCCTATGATGTGCTTATTTTCTGGTTTAGGTACTAGCTGCCACACCTTGTTCCTCTCAAATTGGTTTAACTCCTCTTGCATAGCAAGTATCCACTCACTATCTAGTAAGGCTTCCTTAATGTTCTTAGGCTCAATCTGAGATACAAAGGCTGTAAGGTTACAAAAGTGTCTAAGGTTCCTTCTAGTTGCCACTCCTTTAGAGATGTCACCTATGATGTTATCTATGGGATGGTTTCTATTGAACTTCCACTCCTTATGTAACTCATCTATTCTAATAGGTTCAACACAGTCACTGTTTGTTGGAGGTATGGTTTCCTTTGGTTCTATAGGTTCAGATTCTACAACTTCATCCAAAGAAGCATCAACAATAGAAGGAGTGTTGTTCAAGTTTTCTTTAAAAAGTTCATCAAATTTCAATGAACTGACTCTTCTATTGTTTTTGTTCTCTTGTTATAGACTCTATAGGCTTTTCTAGTTTGGGAATAACCTAGAAAGATACCCTCATCTGCCTTGGGATCAAACTTGCCTAGGTGTTCTTTGCCATTGTTCAAAACAAAGCACTTGCAACCAAACACTCTACAGTAGGAAATATTAGGCTTTCTACCCTTGTACAACTCATAAGGAGTTTTCCTAAGTATTGGCCTAATCAAAACCCTGTTGACAACATGTGTGGCAGTGTTAATTGCATCAGCCCAGAAATACTTGGGAGTATTTGAATCTTTCAGCATGGTCCTAGCTAACTCCTCTAAAGACCTATTCTTCCTCTCCACTACACCATTTTGCTGTGGTGTCCTAGGGGCTGAAAACATGTGATGAATTCCATTCTCTTCACAGTAAGTATCAAAAGAATCATTTTGGAATTCACCTCCATGATCACTTTTGATGGACATAATTTTCTAACATGTTTCATTTTGAACTATGTTTGCAAACTTTTTGAAAACAGAAAATGCATCACTTTTATGAGTCAGAAAATAAGTCCAAGTGAATCTAGAATAGTCATCAATTAACACAAATCCATATAGGTTACCTCCAAAACTTCTCACTTGGGATGGTCCAAACAAATCCATGTGGATAAGTTGCAAAACCCTATTGGTTTTGACCATATCTATTGGGGGAAAAGTAGACTTGACAAGCTTACTTTTCTCACAAGAATCACATAGCCTATCCTTAGAAAACTTTCTATTGGGAAGACCTATGACTAACTGCTTGCTAACAAGTCTGTTCAAATTATATATATGTATGTGTGCAATACGTTTATGCCATAACCAAGTCTCATCAGCATTTGATAATAAGCAACAAACAGAATTAGCAGGCATGGCAGTCAAATCTTGCATGTAAATGTTATTAACTCTATCACCTACTAATTTCATACTCTTATCATGCTTGTTCTCAATTATGCAAGAAAGTGGTGAAAAGCTTACTTGAAAACCATTGTCACATAGCTGACTTATACTTAGAAGGTTATGTTTCAGCCCTTCCACGTATAAGACATTTTTAATTATGGCAGTTGATTCGCTGCTAATGTTACCTTCACCGCATATCTTGCCCTTGTTATTATCGCCGTACTTTACAAATCCAACTTCTTTTAGATGTAGGGACAAAAACATTGACTTGTCCCCTGTCATATGCTTTGAGCATCCACTATCAAGATACCATTGGTGTTTGGTGGATCTCAAGCATACCTGTAATAAAATCAGAATTTCAATTTAGGTCCCCAATGTAAATTGGGTCCTTGGGGGTTAGTTTGAACATCTTGTGTCTTGACTTTCCAAATCTGTTTACATCCTCTATTGGCAAGTCTTTTTAATTTGCAATTGTAAACAAAATGTCCTTTTCTACAACAAAAATGACAAGTGACAGCAGAGGATGCATACTGTTTTGGTTTGACAAAGACATTATGCATATGGCTAGGTTTCACAAATTTCTGGTTATGCTTAACATTACTATATCCTATGCCATGTTTAGTCCTATTCTGCTTAGCATGCATATTCTGGTTAAAACCAAGTCCAGATTTTATATTGACATTTCTCTGGTTGCAAAGAATATCATTCAGTTTATCCTTTCTACTAGAGAATTTCAATAAATCAGACTTCAATAATGCAACAAAATACTCAAGTTCAATGCATTTGGCAGATTTATCATGTGAGTCCTTTTTTAATTGTTCACATAAGTCCTCAATCTTCCTATAATCAGTTTTCATTTGATCATGCAACATACATTGTTGTTCAAGCATTTTCTTAGTGCTAACTAACTGCTTAACAGATTTAACATATTCATCATGCAGTTCATTAAATGCATCTTGCAGTTCATCAAAAGAAGGATTATATTGAGAACTTACCTCACTTTCTGATTCAGAATCCGTGTTAGCCATGAGGCATAGATTTGCTTCTTCAGTTTCGGAAGATGTGGAGGATTCTTCATTGTCATTCTATGCAATATATGCTTTTCTATTTTTCTGAGCTGGTTGCTTGCCTTTAGTTTTGGAATTTCTGTTTTTGTTCTGCAGCTTGTAACAATCAGCCTTTATATGACAAGTTTTTCCACACTCATAGCATGTGATTGTCTTAGTGTCATGGTTCTTCGAACTGGATTGTTTTCTGAATTTACTGTCTTTCTTTTTCAGAAATTTCTTAAACTTCTTGACAAGTAACCTAAGTTCAGGTTCCTCATCATCTTCACTGCTTGATTCATCTGAGCTGCTCTCATGTTCAAATTTAGACTGTTGTGTTTGGGCTTTTAACGACAATCCTTTTCGTTTTCTGTCAACTTGCTCAACTTCATTGAGTCTATGTAGTTCCATTTCATGCTCCCTCAGTTTTCCAAACAATGTAGCTATTGTCATGCTTCCTAGATATTTTGATTCTGCAATGGCAGTGATTTTTGGTTGCCATTCCCTAGTCAAACACCTCATCACCTTGCTGATTTGCTGATCATTATCAATCTCATTCCCGAGTCTGCATGTCGTTTACTGATTCTTCTTTCTTCATGCTAAACAATTTGTACTCGTGCATGAGAGTATTTATCCGAGTTCTCTTTACGTCTGTGGTTCCTTCATGCGTCTGCTGAAGTGTGTCCCACATTTGTTTTGCTGTCTTGCAATTTGAGACTCTGAAGAATTCATCATGACTCAATGCGGCAGTTATAATGTTCTTGGCTTTGGCGTTGTACCCAACTTTCTTTTTGTCATCTTCAGTCCAGTCACTTTTAGGCTTTAGGATTGCTGATTCACCAGTACCTGCTATGGTTGGCACAAACGGTCCATTTTCTACAGCATCTAAAATGTCAATACCACTAGCTTCAAGAAAAATAAGCATGCGTTGTTTCCAATACATGTATGCGGCCCCGTTAAAGGCAGGGGGCCTTGCTAATGATGCACCCTCTCCTAGGAAATCAGAGGTCATGATCCTGTTTAGAGAATAACAACTCTAAAAAAAAGGCTGGCTCTTGATGCCAATAGTTGGGGGATACGACCTTTGATTTGCGAAAGAATTATGCAGAACAATGCCTATTCTAACAATATGCACAGTAGTTTAATAAATTCGAAATTTACTAAACACAAGATTAAACAAGGTCCCTAATAATCAATTCTAATGAATGTCAAACAATATGGATCATGGTATATATGGAGAAATGCATCAGAAACAATTATTATTCAAGATGTTGATTTTCATGCAATCATGTTAAGACAATTAATCATGCAAAGTCACTTAACATAGAATCTTTATCATGCATTCAATCAATATCAAAAACATAATAATTGCATAAATTTAAACGAGA
>JBBPBT010001345.1:1143801-1178976 GCA_037974875.1 Cicer bijugum | reverse complement strand
ATATTAGATTTTCATCAATTATAAATTTGAATCAAATCTTATTTTAAATTTTTTTTCAATTATGAATTTGAATCAAGCTTATTTTAAATTTTCTTCAGTTATGACTTTGAATCAATCTTATTTTAGATTGTCATCAATTATAATTTGGAATCAAATTTTATTATAGTGTGTTCAGTTACATGAATCTTCTTTCATACTCTTTGAAGTCAAGTACATTGTTTTCATAAAATACATTTTGTTAACAATTAAACTCTAAATGTAAAACCAACATAGTTCCAACACTAGATTGATTTAGTAGCAAAACAGACAAGAATAAACCTAGTTAAGAAAAAATGACCTAAAATATGGATCCATTGAGACATTTCCAATTATTGAATGAACTACATTGATTAAGAACAAAAATGGACTAGAATAAAGTAAGAGAAGACAAAGATGACCTAAAATATTAATTTATTGAGACTATTGAACTTATTAGAGTAACTATATTGCATAACAACTAAAATAGACCATATAAAAACATAGTACTCAGCAAAATGATCTAAAATATTAATTCATTGAGTCTTTTTAAGTTATTTGACGAACTAAATTGATTTAGATGCAAAATGGACTAGAATAAACATGGTTAAGTTAATCGAGACTTTTGAGCAAAATGAACTAGAATAAACTTCTAGGAAGAACTTAAATAAATCCATCGAGACTTTTGAACTTCTTGGAAGAACTACATAAATTTAGAATATAAATGGACTAGAATAAAACTTATAAATATAAAATTGAAATAAAATATTAATCCATTGTTACTTTTGCACTTAATGGACGAACTATATTGAATATCAACTAAAATAGACAAAAAAAAAATCAAAGCAAATACCAAAATGACCTAAAATGATTATACATCCAAACTATTGAACTTATCGGTTGAACTATATTTATTTAGAAATAAAATGAACTAGAATAAACCTAGTCTAAACAAAAATTACCTAAAATATTTATAAATTGAGACATTTTGAACCTATTGGACGAACTAGATTGATTTTGAAGATAAACGGACTACTATAAACCTAGAAAATACCAAGATGACCTAAAATGTTAATCCATTGAGACTTTTGCACTTATTGGACGAACTACATTGGTTAAGAAGTAAAATGGACAACAATAAACCTAGTAAAGATCAAAATGACCTAAAATATTAATCCATTAAGACTTTTGCACTTAATGGACGAATTAAATTGATTAAGAACCAAAATTTACTACAATAAACAAAGTAAAAACTGTGATGACCTTTAACATTAATCCATTTAGACTTTGGCATTATTGGACCATCTACACTGATAAAGAACAAAATTAGACTAGCATAAACATAATAAACCCCAAAACGAGCTAAAATATTAATTCGTTGAGACTTTTTCACTTATTGGACGAACTACGTTGATTTAGAACCAATGTTGACTCGAATATACATGAAAATTTAAAACTGAACTATAATATTAATGCATTGAGAATTTCACACTTATTGGACCAATTATATTGAATAACAACTAAAATGGACGATAAAAACAAACCAAAAACCAAAATCACATAATATATTAATCTATTCAGATTGTTGCACTTATGGGAGGTATATCATTGGTTAAGAACCAATATGGACTACAATAAACCAAGTAAAGACAAAGATAACCTAAAATGTTAATACATTGCGACTTTTGCATTTATTTGACGAACTACATTGATTAAGAAGAAAAATTGAATACAATAAACATAGTAAAGAGAAAAATGACCTAAAATATTAATCCATTGAGAATTTTGCACTTATTGGACGAACTACATCAATTAAGAACCAAAATGGATATGATTAAACCTAGTAAAGATCAAAATAAGCTAAAATATGAATCCATTGAGACTTTTTGCACTTATTATATGAATTACATTGAATAAGAACTAACATAAATTGAAAACAAAACATAGAAAATACCAAAATTACTTTAAATATTAATCCAATGAGAAATATTTAACTTATTGGACGAACTAGATTGAGTTAGAAGGAAATTGGACTACAAAAAACCAGGTAAAGACAAAGTTAACATCAAAAATTAACCCGTTGAGACTTTTGTACTTATTTGATGAATTACATTGTTTAAATACCATAATGGAATACAGTAAACCAATTAAAGGCCAATATGACAAAAAGAATGATTCCATTTAGACTTTGGCACTTAATTGACCATTACATTCTTTAGGAACCAAAATGGACATGAATAAACATAGTAAAGACAAAAACGAGCTAAAATATTAATCCATTGCGATTCTTTCACTTATCGGAAAGAACTACATTTGTTTAGAATCATAATGGACTAGAATAAACTCATTTTATAAAAACGATCTAAATTATTAACCCATTGAGACTTCCGCACTTATTGGAAGAACTACATTGAATAACAACTAAAATGGACAAAAAAAAAAGGGGAATAGAAAAATGGCCAAAAATATTAATCCATTGAGACTTTAGAACTTAATAGAATAACTATTGATTTATAAGCAATTTGTACTATAATAAACCTAGTTAAGACTAACTTGACCTAAAATATTAATCCATTTCGACTTTTGCACTTATTGGACGAACTACAATGATTGAGAACCAAAGTGGACTAGTATAAACCAAGTAAAGACCAAGATGACCGATAATATTAATCAATATAAACTTTTGCACTTATTGGACCAACTACATTGATCGAGAACCAAAACGAACATGAATAAACCTAGTAAAGACAAAAATGAGCTTAAATATTAATCCGTTGAGACTTTTTCACTTATTGGACGAACTACACTTGTTAAGAACAAAAATAGACTACAATACACTTATAAATATAGAAATTAAAATATTAACCCATTGACACTTTTGCATTTATTCGACGAACTACATTGATTTAGAACAAAAATGGACTTGAATAAACAAAGTAAAGCCAATGATCACCTAAAATTAATAAATTTACATTTTTGCATTTATGGGACGAACTACATTGAATAACAAATAAAATTTAGCGAAAAAAAAACTTAAAAAATTCCAAAATTAATTAAAATATTAATTCATTGAGACATTTTGAATTTATTGGACGGACTATATAGATTTAGAAACAAAATGGACTACATTAAACCTAGTAAAGACCAAAATGACCTAAAATATTAATCCATTGGGACTTTTGCACTTATAGGTGGGACTTCATTGATTAAGAACCAAAGTGGACTAAAATAAACCAAGTTAAGACAAAGATAACCTAAATTATTAACTCATTAAGAGTTTTGCACTTACGGGACGAACTACATTATTAATGAACCAAAACGAACTACAAGAGGACATAAAGTATTAATCCATTGAGACTTATTGGACGAACTACATTGATTTAGATCCAAAATAGACTAGTATAAACTAAGTAAACACCAAGATGCCCATTTGTGACACCCTAAATCCCAAAATAATATATATAATAATTTATATCATATTCCTATAAAATTTGCAGCGGATAAATAAAATTATATTTTCAAGAAAATAAAAACTTTTGTAACTCATTTAGGATATCACATTTCTCAAAGTACACATGCGACAATTCAAATTTTATTACAAAAATAAAACAATTTAATCTCAATAAACTTGATTTAAGTATAATTACTTGATTTAATTCTAAAAACTTACTAGTACTTCAAAGGTTTTCATTCAAAAATTTGATTCAAATTAAATAAGTAAAATACAAATTAAAACCCTTATTCCCGGTATCACCAATCAGAGCCGGGTTCCTCCCAAACTTGAACTTCAAGACTCATTAACCTGTAATAACTACGATTTCGCAAACGCATGGCCCATCCAGTCAAACACAAACATTGAAGAACACGCAAACAGTCATAATAGAACCGTCTCATAATCACTTTACGATATATCAAAATATTTAATTAAATAGTATCATACTATAACATCGAAGTCACTTAAGTAAAATAATTATCTCATTATCATATGCATCAAATCATCTAATTATTATTACCTTCGAAACACATCAATCACAACAAAACAATCACAAGGAAATGCAATGCTATGCATGAGCTTAGACTCTACTTCACAATGTGGTACCATTCTAACTCTGAAGTACTTGGTTAGGAGGCCAAGATACTATGCCACCATCCCGATGGACGGACAATTCAAATTGGCCCTGTCCTCATAGATCCCCTCAACTCAAACCAAGACACATATACGGGACAGTCGAGGTAAACGTGTGTTGCGTGGTAGCTCCCGACATTTGGAGTGCTACATCCAAGTCACCTTGGAATTCCAAACTCGAATACCTCCAAGGTCTAACAATCTTGCCTTAAGGCTCGACAGCCGACCGCCACGATCAGGCTCATTCAATTGTACTTCCCCAGAATCACAAGGCTTGTCATGCCTTACCTATATGATTATAAAATATTCTCCACTTCACGAATTCATAATATATATTTTCTCCCCTCGTTGGTATACGATACCCCATTAAAACCGTCATCTCAAACACAAATTGAAATCACTATTATTTCATCAACTATGGGGTTAATTCAATATTCTTATCACGGTTTAGCACATCACTATCATCATCATCACATAAACTCATCCCAAATTTATAACATCACTATCATCAATCAAACATTATCACACAAACTTATCACAAATTGATAACATCACAATTATTAATTGTACATCATCATCATAACATAAAATTATCACAACACCTCCTTATTTTGTTATCACATCACATAACTCATCTAATCACACATATATATAAATTTAATTCGACACCCAATATCACAATAATATCAATATCACACATTCAAATAAATTAAATCAATAAACACTCTACAAATATTTCTATTATGTATTTTAATCTCACAATTTTCATATTTGCACATTAATTAATTTATTCCTCAATGGGCTACTGCCATACGTAGCAAGCCATAGATGAATCGTTGGGAAATACAGTTTTCCCGTTCATTTCACAATATATTATACTCATGAATTCAAACGCTCTTTCACCCCTAACCTTATTTTGACGCTTTCACCTATGAATATGATTTGATGCCCATACAGTCTTTGCTCTTTGACTCTTTGTCCTTCAACTGATCTAACTCGACAATTTAGGGGTAAACGTCAAAAATAAATTATGAGGGGATATTCTAAAAAGTAAATTTGAAAATCGGCCAAAGAAAATTACCATAAATCAGAAAACCAATTAGTGGATAATGTAGCCACTTTTCACACGGTCGTTTTGGCGTTGGTTTCACTCAAATCAGACTTACGGTGAAGGAGAACGATGCAAAATAACGAATTCTATAAACGAAGAAGTCAGGTATTTTAGAGAGAAATTGAGGTTGTTAAAAATGTGGAAAATTATGTTTAATTGACGAGTTAAATGAATGAAATAACAAACTCAAATTTGGGCGAAAATGGAGAAAGTTTTCGGGAACATCACCGATGTCAAACGATAGGGTTATTGTTGTGTTTGCTCTTTGGTTTTACGGCTGCCCTTCCAACTCATTTCCCTTCTTTGGTTTGTTTTATTTAATTAACAATTAGGGTACATAGAGTCAAACCCATTAGTCTCGTTTTTTATATTTTACTATTATTATTTTTATTTTATTAAAATAAACTAATAATTATTTAATCTCTTTTTTAATATTCCTCCAAACACCATTTAGTTTTCCAAACATTACTAATATTTTATAAATTAGAGTAATTAAAATAATCAGTATATAAAAACATATTACTAATGACTGAAACTTTCACATTCGAAATAATCCCTACAATTATATTTATTTCTCATAATATTCATATTATAATAATACCATCATATTATAAAATAGTTAAAAGTATAAAATAAATAAATATAACAATAATATTTTATGTTAAACACTAAATCATAATATATATATATATTTATATAATCACAATTTCAAAATGAATATATAAAAACAAAGAAAATCAAACACAATATTAATACGATCTTAATATAATTATTTATAGAATAAATAATTAAAATAAGATATATTTAAAAATAATGAAAATAAGAGATACTTAAAAATGATTAAAATATAAATATGTACACACATAACATTAGTGAAACATATAAGAAAATATCATATTAATTACCAACTCACATATACACTTAAAATCATATAAAATCTTGTTCTTTAAAATATTACACTGAAATACTTTTATTTTTATAAAAATATATAAAATAATAAAGTAAAATAATTATTATTTATATTGCTCATTAAATATAATATCTATAAAACCAGCACATCATAGAAAACATCCCTATAACGAAAATTACTCACAAAATTTATCAATATATATTCTAAAATAATTTTAAAATCAAATTAATTATTTAAAATCCTATTTAATTAATAAAATAGTTTATTATCAAATTTAGAGTGTTAAACCATTTTTTTAAGATCCAAACTAAAATCAAA
Source organism: Cicer bijugum (assembly GCA_037974875.1). Taxonomy (NCBI): domain Eukaryota; kingdom Viridiplantae; phylum Streptophyta; class Magnoliopsida; order Fabales; family Fabaceae; genus Cicer; species Cicer bijugum. The sequence continues at coordinate 1,172,496 of JBBPBT010001345.1, read as the reverse complement.
GATCGAATTTAAAAAATTAAGAAAGAAATACTTTTTGATAAAATATTTAAGTCGTAACATAACGACAAAAGTCAACCAATATTTACCAGCAGCGAAAACCCAAAGTATTTAAACAGCAAAATACACCAAGGCTATGAAACCTATTTGACATAGCTCATACCCCTGGGGTTTTCTCGGCAGACACCTTTACAAAAGCACTGCCCCAAGAATTTAAACATCCCCACGTCGCATCAAAAAGGTGGTACAAGGACCCATCAAAATAAAAGTCAAGCTCACAATATGAGGTATATGTACAATCTTCCAAAGTGATCCTAGTTCTGATCTTAGGGCAAAGCCCAGATTTCCACAATAATTGTAAAGGGTCAACAACCGAAATTAACTAATATCACTTAGCATTTAAATTTCAAATGCATTAAATAACCTTTTAACCTAGCATACTCGTTGAAAGGATTTTCAAATGTTAAACATGCAAAATCAAGTTGAAAAATGAAGTTTTTATCAAAATTGCATTGTCGTATTCAAATACAGCATCCTTGTATTTGAATACCACATCCTTGAATTCGAATATAGTGCTAATTCATAATTCAATAGCAAAATCAGAACAACTGTATTCGACTACAACATCCTTGTAATCGAATACAATGCTACTTCATAAGTCAATAACAAAATCAGGACAATTGTATTCGACTACAACATCCTTGTATTCGAATACAACTGCAGAATAATGCATGGTTTCACAATCAATCAACACTTACACACAAATCCAAACAATCACACTTACCAGTTACAACACAATCACAACAACAATTGAGAATACATATTCGATCATCACAATATATCAAACATGACTCGCGTGCCAAGAACCCTAATGCAATGCATATATGTCAAAATGCATGAAATCTGGAATTCCAACCAAAATCCTTGTCGAAGGGGCGTAAATCATAATTGTACCGCCTATCACAGGCCTTGTACTAATTGCCAAGGTGCCACCCATCACTAGTCTATACGATTTACTAAAATGTTGCCTATCACAGGCTTTAGACTGTTTTCTAGAGTGCAATCGCTCTCAGATTAACACGTTCTAGACTGCAATCTCTCACAGATCAGCACGACGCAATAATCCCCGTAAGGATAAGATGAACCAACAGATCACATGGCATCATCTTGTGGCCCATTCGGTCACAACTATCACCATCACGCATCCAGTCACCATGTACTACGAAATGCACGATCATACTCTAACTCTTTTCACCACAACCATTAAGTAAATACAACTATTAAAAGATTCCCCATTTTTAATACTCATTTAACACTATTAGGTTCCTCTTCTCTTGAATTTAGACGCCATCTTGAGAATTCACAATATCTTAAGTAGTCCACTCGAAATCTTAATCATTCCGAATTTCAAAATTCCTGGCACAAACTCTACGTTCAAGTGTAGGTCTCTAAAAGCTTTCCACAACTCTTGTTGTCTAGCCATCATTGTTGAAGACACCGATACACTTCTCCTACTCAACGCATCAGTCACTACATTTGCCTTCCTAGGGTTGTACTGCAGTGTGAAATCAAAATGCTTGAGAGTCTCCATCCATCGTCTCTGACACATGTTTAATTCCTTCTGATCAAACAAATATTTCAAATTTTTATGGTCACTAAAAATTGTGAACATGCATCCATATAACTAGTGCCTCTAGATCTTCAATGCAAAAACTACAACAGCAAGCTCCAAGTCATGAGTAGGATGAATCTTTAATTGCCTTGAGGCTTAAGCTACAGCTTTCTTGTGTTGCCTCAGAACACATCCCAAACCTGGGTGAGACACATCACAGTAAACTTCATATGGTTCTTCTGTTTGTGGTAATACCAATACTGGTGAGGTTGTCAACTTCCTCTTTAGTAACTGAAAATTTTCCTTACACTTCTCCGTCCATGCGAACGGTTGATCTTTTCTAATAAGTTGTGTCGATGGAGCTACAATCTTAGCAAAACCTTCAATAAACCTCCTGTAGTACCTTGCAAGTCCTGCGAAACTTCGTATGTCAATGACAGTCTCAGACTATTTCCATGCAAGAACTATCTCAATCTTTGTCGGTTCCACAATGATCCTTTCCTTGGTTATCGCATGTCCTACGAAATTCACTTCTTCTAGCAAAAACTCACACTTTGACAAATTGGCATACAATTGCTTCTCATGTAAAATTTCAAGAACTTGGCGCAAATGTTCTCTATCTTCTTCCTTAGTCCTTGAATAAATTAATATATCATCAATGAACACCACAACCAATTTATCTAGGAATTGACTAAAGATTCTGTTCATGTAGTCCATAAAAATTGTAGGGTGCATTGGTAAAACTCCAAACGACATAACAAGATATTCATAATGTCCATAACAGGTTCTGAAAGCTGTTTTCTGAATATCTCCTTCCCTTACCCGAATTTGATGGTAACCCGACTTCATGTCAATCTTCCAAAATACCGTGGCTCCCCTCAACTGATCCATCAAATCATCAATGCATGGCAAAGGATAATGTTTCTTAATAGTTTCCTTATTAAGTTGTCTATAATCCACATATAAGCGAGAGCTTCCGTCCTTCTTCTTAACTAGCAATACTGGAGCTCCCCATGGTGATACACTTGGCCTAATAAATTTCTTCTCCAACAAATCCTCAATTTGGCCTTTGAGCTCATTTAATTCCAATGGTGACATTTGATACTGTGCAATTGAAATTGGTCCAATTCCTTGGTGCAAATCAATGAAAAACCCCACTTCTCTTACCAATGGCAATCCTGGAATTTCTGTTGGAAATACGTTTGGGTACTCATTGACAAGTATCACATCCTCTATGTTCACATTTACCTTTACCTCCACATTAGCCAAAGACAAAAGCTCATGAGTTCCTTCCCTTAGTGACACTCCGAGTTTGTTAGCAGCTTGATACTTAACAACTTCTAGTTCGGGGGAAAGAACCAGTTTGCGAGCACAATCCAGGATCACATAATGATACGACATCCAATCCATATCGAGAATGACCTGAGTGATTTGTAGCTGTAAAAAAAATCAAATTAATCAAGAAATCCCTATTATGGATAGTTATATCGAGGATAAGTCTTAGCAGGTGTGGAAACAACCAAATCAAAAGCTAAAGCAGACACAAATAACTTCAAACAATTCATACAATCCATAGCAATGAAGGAATGGGTTGCCCCCAAATCAAAAAGTGCAGTTAGAGTGTTATCTGCAATCTCACAGTCATATTGAATCAGATTGCTAGATGGATTTCCAGCTTCAGCACTCACCCAATAAACGTGTCCTCTATAGTAGGACGAGTAGCCCTAGTCACGTCACAACTGGTTCTACCTTCGGAACTGTGCAATCCCTTGCAATGTGCCCTGGCTTCTAGTAGTTTCAGCAAGGGAGTCCCTTAGAGGTAAAAACATTAGCATAATATCCCTCTTCCCCACATCGGAAACATCGAATTCCTTGTCCCAGTTGCCTTCAAAAATTCGGGTTCACCAAGTGATTATGCCCCCCGTTGTTATTATGTGGTGGATTATAAGGTTTAGCAACTTGTTTTCCCTTGTTGTTTTGATAATTCACCCGACTTGGCTCTCATGAATTAAAATTCCCTCGCTGGCTAGCCCTCTTATTTTGCATATCCTCAACTTCTCTACATTTTTCAACAAGAACTTGGAAACGTTAAATTCCCTAGTGTAAGACGGAGTCTTGAATCTCATACTTCAGTCTGTCTTGAAAACGATGACACATGAATTGTTCATCAATCTCTTCATTAAAAAACCTAAAATGCCATGACAACGATTAAAACTTAGCAACATATTCACCCACTGTCAAGTTCCCCTGATGATGTTTTAGAAAATCATCACCCAATTTAGTCGTAGTACTCATCGGGAAGTATTTGTCTAAAAACATCCTTTTGAATGATTCCCAGTTCACCTCCTCGTGAGCTGGTCCCATCAACATCCTTGTAGTCCTCCACCAATACTCATCATCCCCTAATAGTAGATAAGTGGCATAGTTGACCTTCACTCTTTTCTGACAGTAAATCATCTCAAAGATCTTTTCCACCTCATGGATCCACTGTTCCACTTTCTCTGAATTCTCATCACCCTTAAACTTGGGAGGATTGTAAGACGAAAATCTTCCAATCGTCTTGACTCAGCAGTACAAATCTCTTTGTCCCTCTTTTCTAGATCCCGTAGAGTCTTGGCAACAGTCAGTGGAACAACAGAAGAAGCCATGTTATTCATTGCTTCCGCCATTTGATAATCCCTTTTAACATTGACTCTTGCAACATCATTCCTTCTTGGTGGAATTGTTTCCTACAAAACCATCATCAAGAAGAGTCTTAAAACCACTTTAAATCATTCCAAAACTAACTTCTGACTACATCAATACATAATAACTACCCCTGATCTGACAACTCAGAAAAATTAGCCCGACACATGATCAGATAACCACTCCCAACCTACGGGTTGACCTACAATCTATAACCAAAGGCTCTGATACCACAATTGTAATACTTTGCTTTTTTACAACATAACTAAAATCGAAGATCTAATTTCAAAAATTAAGAAAGAAATACTTTTGGATAAAATATTTAAGTCGAAACATAATGACATAAGTCAACAAATATTTACAAGAAGCGCAAATAGTTTTTCTGAAACAAAAACCCAAAGTATTTTAACAACAAAATACACTGGGGCTATGAAACCTATCAGACATAGCTCATACCCCTGGGGTATTCTCGGCAGACACCTGTACAAGAACACTCCCCCAAGAATTTAAACTTCCCCATGTCGCATCAAAAAGGTGCTACAAGGACCCATTAAAATAAAAGTCAAGCTGACAATATAAGGTATAGGTACAGTCTTCCAAATTGAAATAAATATATCCACAAAAGAAAGACAACTAGTCCCTATACAACCATCTAATTTGATCATGCTACAGAAAAAACTATACAACCAGGGTGATCTCCACGCACCCCGCAAGATCCTTCAAACACAACATCGATTAGGTATGACTAACTACCTTCCCATCTCCACGGTACTAACTGGTAGGATGATCTTGGTTTTCATCTGAGGGCAAGGCCCAGATTTCCACAATAACTGTAATGGGTCACCAACCGAAATTAACAAATATCACTTAGCATTTAAATTTGAAATGCACAAAATAACCATTTGGAAACTGAATTCTTCATTATTCTGCACTGTCGTATTTGAATACAACATCCTTGTATTCTAATATATTGCTAATTCATAAGTCAATAGCAAAATTAGGACAACTATATTCGACTACAGCATCCTTGTAATCGAATATAATGCTGCTTCATAAGTCAGTAGCATAATCAGGACAATTATATTCGACTACAACATCCTTGTATTCGAATACAACAGCAAAATAATGCATAATTCAATTTCAAAATGGTTTCGCAATCAATCAACACTTAAACACAAATCCAAACAATCACACTTACCAATTACGACACAATCACAACAACACCTGAGTATACATATACGATCATCATAGTATATCAAACATGACTCGTGTGCCAAGCACCCTGATGCAATGCGTATATGTCAAAATGCATGAATTCCAGAATTCCAACCAAAACCCTCCTTGAAGGGGCATAAATCATAATTGTACTGCCTATCACAAGCCTTACACTATTTGCTAGAGTACAATCGCTCACAAATCAGCCCGTTCTAGAGTGCAATCTCTCACAGATAAGCACAACGCGATAATCTCTGTAAGGATAAGATGAACCAACAAATCACGTGGCATCATCTCGTGGCCCATCTAGCACCACAATCACCATGGCCTATCCAGTCACCATGTACTATGAAATGCATGAGCATACTCTGACTCTTTTCACCACAACCATTAAGTAAATGCAGCTATTAAAAGATTCCCCATTTTTAATACTCATTTAACACTAATGATTTTTCAAATACAACACAAAGCATACTCAAGCATATATATTTTCTTCACCACCACACATCAAATTTAATCCACAATTTACATTAAATTCGATGAATTCAAATTCCAAAAAATCCACACCAAGTTCAATCATCAATCACCCATAGATTTCTACATTTTCAAACATAAATCACACCAAATTAATTTTCACAAACCACGCCTCAAAGTTTCAAAACCCTCAAACGCAAACCTCCAAGTTTCTTCTAGATCTAAGCTTCGTTTCACGAAGAGATAGAAGGGAAAGTTTCTCACATCCATGTAACGCTGCTAGTGAACTAACTTTGGAAGCGACGTACCGAGCAAAGATTTTATCATAATTACTCGCGGTACCGTAATCGCTAGTTAAATCTAACGTTAAGGTAAGGGCTCCTTCGAAACTTTTAGCTTGCATTTAGGGACTTATATGTGGTTGGGTGGAAAATAAATTTGTTAGGGTTGAAGTGTTGATTTGGGGAAAATGAATTAAAATGCTTTTATGGGTAAAATTTTAGAGTTGGGTTTTGGTGATATTGATGAGTGTTTTGAGGAAAATGAATTTAACTCATTTATGTGTGGTTTTGAAGAAATGAAATTTGATGTGATTGAGTTGTAGGTTGTGATGATTTTTCTTCGTTTTCAAATCAAAGAGGAAGTATGAAGCTGAGAAATCCTTGCTTTCTTACCCACTAATCCTTGGGTTTCTATTCTTGAAGCCAAAGAAAGAAAAAGAAAGCAAAATCAAAAAGAAAAAGAGAGGGAGGGTCGCGAGGCAGAGGAAGAAGAAAAATTCTATTTTCCTTTTGTTTTTCCTTCCTTCTAATTTCCTTTCTTTCTATTTCCTTTTCTTTCTTTTCTATCTCTTTTCTTTTTCCCTCCAAAAAAACATATATATATATATATATATATATATATATTAATTATAACTTAACAAATATCTCAAAATATCTAGATATTTATTAAAATTACCATTTCACCCATAACCTCTCCAAACCACTTTTTGTCAAAAATATCTACTATCGTCGCGACTCGAGATATTTTTAACAAAACTCCCCAGAATTAAATTCTTCTTAAAAGATTCACCGCAGTTAATTTAATTTATTTGTCGACGAGTAATCTTAATCGGGCATCAAAATATCTTTTTTGTCATTTAAACTTCAAAAATATTAATAACTTGGCTAAAAAGCCCCTAAGTTCAATACCCAAATCCACTGAAATACATAAAGTATAATTTAAAATTATGGGTCTTACAGAATACAACAGTGCCGTTTTGTTAAAAACTTCATTTTTCAACCTTTTTTATGCATGTTGGCATATGGAAACCATTTCAAGGTGCATGCTAAGTTGAAAGGTTGTTTTGTGAATGTAAAAACATAAATGTTATGTGTTAATTATTAATTTCGGTTGGTGACCCTTTACAACTATTGTGGAAATTTGGGCTTCACCCTCATATGAGAACCAAAACCATCCTATCGGTAAGTACCCTCTTGATAGGATGGTAGTTGGACACATCTGACTCGAGCTAAAATATTAATCGGTTGAGATTTTTTCCCTTATTGGAACAAACCACATTGATTTAGAACCAAAATAGACTAGAATAAAATTATAAATATAAAAATGAACTAAAATATAAATATTTTGAGACTTTTAACTTATTGGACGAACAACATTAAATAACAACTAAAACGAACCAAAAAAAACATTCCAAATAGCAAAATGACGTAAAATATTATTCCATCAAGACTTTTGAACTTATTGGAAGAACTATATTGATTTAGAAGCAAATTGTACTAGAATAAACATAGTTAAAACAAATGATCTAAAGTATTATTCTATTGAGACTGTTGCATTTATTAGATGAACTACATTAATTTAGAACAAAAATGGAATTGAATAAACCAAGCAATGGCAAAGATGACCTAAAATGTTAATCCATTTAGACTTTGGCACTTATTGAATCAAGTGAAATATTAACGAGATAAAGTAGACACGATTACTTTGATTGACAAATGAACTAAAATATTAATCGATTGTGACTTTTGGAATTATTGGACGTACTACATTGAATACTAACTAAAATGAACAAACAAACCAAAATATAGCAAATAGCAAAATGACCTAAAATATTTATCGATCGAGACTTTTGTAGTTCTTGGACGAACTATATTGAATAAGATCGAAAGTAAACTAGTCTAAACCATGTTAAGATTGAGATGACCTAAAATATTAATCCATTTAATGTTTTTAATTTGTTGGACCAAGTACATTTATCATGAATTAAAATGGACATGAATAAACCAAGTAAAGACTAAAACGAGCTAAAATATTAATCCGTTGAGACTTATTCCCTTATTGGAACAAACAATATTGATTTAGAACCAAAATGCACTAGAAAAATTTGTAATATAAAAATGATCAAAAATATTAATGCATTAACACTTTTGCACTTATTAGACAAACTACGTTGAATAACAATTAAAATGGACCCAAAAAAATATAGAAAATAGCAAAATCACCTAAAATATTAATCCATTGAGACTTTTGAGCTTAATAGAAGCAATAGATTGATTTAGAAACAAAATGGACTAGAATAAACCTAGTTAAGATCAAGATGACCTAAATTATTAATCCATTGAAACTTTTTCCCTTATTCGACCAACTTCATTGATTAAGAAAATCAAATGGACACGAATAAACCTAGTAAAGACAAAAACGAGCTAAAATATTAATATGTTGAGACTTTTATACTTATTAGAGCAAACTACATTGATTTAGAACCAAAACGGACTTGAATAAACTTATAAATACAAAAATGAACTAAAATATTAATCTATTAAGACTTTTGAACTTATTGGACGAACTACATTGGATAACAAATAAAAAGGACCCAAAAAAACATTGCAAATAGAAAAATTACATAAAACGTGAATCCATCAAGACATTTGAACTTATTGGACAAACTAAATTGATTTAGAAGACAAATGGACTAGAATTGACCTAGGTAAGACCCAAATGACCTAAAATTTTGAATTAACATAGGTGAGAATTTTGGATTTGTTGGATGAACTCCATTGATTTAGTACAACAATTGATTTGAATAAACCAAGTAATGGAAAAGATGACCTAAAATTAATCCATTGAGACTTTTGCACTTATTGGACGAACTATATGGAATAACAACAAAAATAAACCTGGAAAAAACGTATAAAATAGCAAAACTACTTATAATATTAATCCATTGTGACATTTTCAACTTATTGGAGAAACTAGAATGGTTTAGAATCAAAATGGACTACAATAAACCTAATAAAGAAGAAAATAACCTACAATATTAATCCATTGAGACTTTTGCAACTATAGGAGGAACTTCATTGACTAAGAATCAAAATAGACTACAATAAACTAATTAAAGACAAATATAACATAAAATATTAATCCATTGAGACTTATGCACTTGTTAAACGAACTACATTGGTTAAGAACAAAAATGGACTACAATAAATCAATTAAAGACCAAGATGACCTAAAATATTAATCCATTTAGACTTTGGCACTTATTGAATCAACTACATTTATTAAGAACAAAGACGGACATGAATAAACCAAGTAAAGATAAAAACGACATTTTTTTTCAACTGCATATACTAATACTTTTGCACTTATTGGACGAACTACGTTGAAATAAAACTATAATGGACAAAAAATATATATAGCAAATAGCAACATAACCTAAAACATTAATCCATATAGACTTTTGAACTTAATGGAAGCAATATTTTAGAAGCAAAATTGACTAGAATAAAACAAGTTAAGACCCAGATGGCCTAAAATACCAAAACAAGGTAATATATTAATCTTTTGAGACTTTTTCACTTATTAAAACAAACTACATTGATTTAGAACAAAAATGGACTAGGATAAACTTATAAATATAAAAATAAACTAAAATATTAATTCATTGAGAATTTTGCACCTATGGGATGGACAACATTGAATAACAACTAAAATTGACCCAAAAAACCATTGCAAATTGCAAAATGACCTAAAAGATTATTCCATCAAGACATTTGAACTTATTGGACGAATTTGATTGATTTACAAGCAAAATGGACTAGAATAAACCTTGTTAAGGCCAAAATGATCTAAAATATTAATCCATCGAGACTTTTTCATTTATTGGATAAACAACATCGGTAAAGAACCAAAATGGCCTACAATAAACAAAGAAAATTCAAAAAGAACCTAAAATATTAATCCATTAAGACTTTTGAACTTATTAGAAGAACTATATTGGTTAAGAACCAAAATGGTCTAGTATACACCAAGAAAAGACAAAGATGACCTAAAATATTAATCCTTTTAAACTTTGGAATTTATTGAACCAACTACATTGATTTAGAACCAAAACTGACTAGAATAAAATTAGTTAAGACCACAATGACCTAAAATATTAATCTATTTAGACTTTTGCACTTATTAGACGAACTACATTGATTAACATGCAAAATCGACTAGTATAAAGCAAGTAAAGACCAAGATGACCAAAAATATTAATCCATTTAAACATTTTCACTTATTGAACCTACTACATTCATTGAGAACCAAAATGGACATGAATAAACCTAAAAAATACCAAAACAAGATAAAATATTAATATGTCAAGACTTTTTAACTTATTGGAGTAAACTAATTGATGTAGAACCAAAATGGATTTGAATAAACTTATAATATAAAAATTATCTAAAATGTTAATCCATTAAGACTTTTGCACTTATTTGACGAACTACGTTGAATAACAACTAAATTGGACACCAAAAAAGTAAATAGGAACATTGCATAAAATATTAATCTATTTAGACTTTTGAACTTAGTTGAAGGACTAGAATCATTTAGAAGAAAAAAGGACAAGAATCAATCTAGTTATGACCAAAATGACCTAAAATATTAATCCATTGAGACTTTTGCATGTATCTGATAAACTATATTGATTAAGAACCAAACAAACTAGTCTAACAAAGTAAAGACCAAGATGACCTAAAATATTCATTTATTTAAAATTTTGAACTTATTTGACCATCATCATTGATTAAGAACAAAAATGGACATTAATATACCTAGTAAAAACCAAAACGTGCTAAAATATTAATCTGTTTAGACTTTTTCAGTTATTTGAACAAACAACATCGATTTAGAACCAAAAAGGACTAGAATAAATTATAATATAAAAATTATCTAAAATATTCATCCATTGAGACTTTTGAACATAATAGAAGAACTAGATTGATTCAGAAGCAAAATGGACGAAAATAAAGCAAGTTAAGACGAAAATGACCTAAAATTTTAATCGATTGAAAATTATGCACTTATTGAATGAACTAAATTGACTGAGAACCAAAAAGTACTAGTTCAAACCAAGTAAAGACCAAGATGACCTAAAATATTAATCCATTTAAAGTTTTGCACTTATTGGACCAACTACATTGAGAAGAATGAAAATGGACATGAATAAACCTAGTAAAGACCAAAACGAGCAAAAATATTAATCGAATGAGACTTTTTCACTTATTTGAACAAACTACATTGTTTTAGAACCAAAATGAACTAAAATAAACTTATAATATAAAAATGAGCTAAAATATTAATCGATTAAGGCTTTTGAATTTATTGGACCTACTATAATGAATAGCAACTACAATGGACAAAAAAAAATTGGAAATAGCAAAATGATCTAAAAGATAAATCCATTTAGACTTTTGACCTTAATAGAAGAACTGTATTGATTTAGAAGCAAAATGGACTAGAATAAACCTAGTTAAGACCAAAATGACATAAAATACTAATCCATTTAGACTTTTGCACTTATTGGACGATCTACATTGATTAAGAACCCAAATGGACTAGTATAAAACAATTAAAGACCAAGATGGCCTAAAATATTAATCCAAATAAACTTTAGCACTAATTGCACCAACTTCATTGAATAAGAACCAAAATGGACATGAATAAACCTAGTAAAGACTATAACGAGCTAAAATATTTATCTGTTGAGGTTTTTTGTAAGACCCATATTTTTAAATTCTAATTTATGTATTTGGTTATTGAACTATGAGGCTTTTTAGCCAAGTTATTGATATTTTGTGACTTTAATGCTCAAAAATATTTTTTGATGCTTGATTAAAATTATTCGTCGATAAATAAATTAGTTTAAGTACGGTGAATCTTTTTCTGAAGAATAATTTATTTATGTTACGAAGAATTTAATACCGGGCAGTTTTGTTAAAAATATCTCGAGTTGATGAAAATTTTATATATCAATTGAGTTGTGACGAGAGTAGATATTTTTATCAAAATGGTTTGAGAAGTGATGGGAGGTGATGTGGAAATGTTGATTTTTATAAATATCTAAAATATATAGACATTTAGATATTTGTTAAGTTATAATTAATATACCTAAATATATATATATATATATATGTGTGTGTGTGTGTGTGTGTGTGTGTGTGTGTGTGTGTTTGGAAGGAAAAATAAAAGAAAAGGAAACCAAGAGTGAGTGAAAGAAAAACAATACCGTGCTACTCGACTTCTTCTCTTCGTCCTCTTTCTTCTTCTTTGATACGAAAATAAAGAAAAACGGTGTTGGTAATTTCAAAACCGTCAAACACAAACCTCCATATTTCTTCTAGATCTAAGCTTTACTTCACAAAAAGATATAAGGGAAATTTACTCACCTCCATGCTATGATGCTAGTGAACTATCTTTGGAAGCGACGTTGCAAGTGGAGATTTTAACAAAATTAATCGTTGTACCGTAATCGCTAGTTGAAATTTGGTGAATTTGATATATGATTTTGTGGAAAAGGAATTTAATTCATTTATGTGTGTTTTGAGGAAATTAAATTTGATGTGTTTCTGTATGGGTTTGTGAAAAATTAATTTAATGTAAAGTGTGGATTGAATTTGATGTGTTGAGGAGTGGTTTGTGAAAAATAATTTTACTTGATTTATGTTTGAAGAATGTGGAAATTCATGGGTGATTGATGATTGGATTTGGTGTGGATTTTGTGGAATTTGAATAGATCAAATTTAATGTGAATTGTGGATTAAATTTGATGTGTGGTGGTGGAAAATATATGTTTGAGTATGCTCTGTGTTGAATTTGAAAATCATTAGTGTTAAATGAGTATTAAAAAAGGGGAATATTTTAATATGTGAATTTACTTAATTATTGTTGTGGAAAGAGTCAGAGTATGCTCATGCATTTCATAGTACATGGTTACCACGATGGTGCCATGGTTATAGTGGTGACCATGATGGGCCACAAGATGATGCCATGTGATCTGTTGGTTCATCTTATCCTTACGAGGATTTTTGTGTCGTGTAGGTCTGTGATAAACTACACATTCTTAGTAAATCGTGATGACCCGTGATAGGTGGCACCTCAGAAAACGGTATTGGTCTGTGATAGGCGGTACGTTTATGATATACATTTTTTAGTAAATCATGCGGACCCGTGATAGGTGGCACCTCGGTAAACAGTATTGGTTTGTGATAGGCGGTATGTTTATGAGTTACGCATTTTAGTAAATCACATTGACCCGTGATTGGTGGCACCTCGGTAATTAGTACAAGTCGGTGAGTACAATTATGTTTTACGCCCCTTCGAGGAGGGTTTTAGTTTGAATTCTAGAAATTCATGCATTTTGGGCATATATGCATTGAATTAGGGTGCTTAACACACGAGTCATGTTTGCTATACTATGTTGATTGTATATGTATGCTCAATTGTGGTTGTGATTGTGCCCTAATTGGTGAGTGTGATTGTTTGGATTGTGTGTAAGTGTTGATTGATTGCGAAACCTTTTTAAAAGCTAATTTATCCTATTTTTTTAGTTTTCTGCTGTTGTATTCGAATACAAGAAGGTGTATTCGAATACAAATGTCCTAATTTTTCTTCTGACTTCTAAAACAACATTGTATTCGACTACAAGGATGTTGTATTCGAATACGAATTATTATGGAAATCTGGGCTTTGCCCTCACATGAGAATCAGGATCATCCGACCGATTATACCTTGGAGATGGGAAGGTAGTTAGGCATACATGTTCGATGTTGTGTCAGATGGAATATTTGGGGATCGTGGATATCACCCGGGTTGTATAGCTTTTTTGTAGCTTGATCATATTAGAGGATTGTATAGGGTTTAGTTGTCTTTCTTTAGTGGATGTGTTTATTTCAATTTGGAAGACTATACCTATACCTCATATTGTCGGCTTGACTTTTATTTTGATGGGTCCTTGTACCACTTTTTGATGCGAAGTGCAGAAATTAAAATTCTAGGGGTAGTGCTTTTGTACAGGTGTCTGCTGAGAATACCCCAAGGGTTTGAGCTATGTCTGATAGGTCTCATAGCCCCGGTGTATTTTACTGTTTAGATACTTTCAATTTGTATTTCAAAAACTATTTCCACTGCTTGTAAATATTTGTTGACTTTTGTCGTTATTTACGACTTAAATATTTTATCCAAAAGTATTTCCTTCTCTTTTTATTTATGAAATTCGATTTTAGTTTTGTTTTAGCGAAAAACAACGAGCTATTACATTTTTTTTCACTTATTTGAACAAACTACATTGATTTATAACCAAAATGGACTAGAAAAAACGTATAATATAAAAATAATCTAAAATATTAATCCATTGAGACTTTTGCGTTTATTGAATGAACTACATTGAATAACAACTAATAATGGAGAGAAAAAATAGCAAATAGAAAAATGACCAAAAGTAATATTCCGTTTAGACTACTGAACTTAATAGAAGAACTAGATTGATTTAGAAGCAAAATGGATTAAAATAAACCAAGTATTGACCAAAATGACCTAAAATGTTAATCCATTGAGACATTTTGAACTTATTGGACAACTATATTAATTTAGAAGTGCAATGGACTACAATAAACCTAGTACAAATATAGATAACCAAAAATATTAAGCCATTGAGACTTTTGCATTTATTCGATGGACTACAAAGATAAAGAACAAAAATGGACTACAATAAACCAAGTAAACACTAAGATGATCTAAAATATTAATGAAATAAAAATTTGACACTTATCGGACCGAATACATTGATTAGTAACCAAAATGGACATGAATAAACATAGTAAAGACCAAAACGAGCTAAAATATTAATATGTCGAGCATTTTTTACTTATTGAACGAACTACATTGATTTTGCACCAAACTTCACTAGAATAAACTTATAATATAAAAATGATCTAAAATGTCAATCCATTGAGAGTGTTGCACTTATTCGACAAACTACATTGAATACACCTCAAATGGAAAAAAAAATAGGAAATAGCAAAATGAACTAAAATATTAATCCAATCAGAATTTTGAACTTAATAGACGAACTAGATTGATTTAGAAGCAAAATGAACTAGAATAAACCTAGTTAAGACCATAATGACCTAAAGTATTAATCCATTGAGACTTTTGCACATATTTGACAAACTACACTGATTAAGAACCAAAACGGACTAGTATAATCCAAGTAAAGACCAAGATGACCTAAATTATTAATCCATTTATACTTTTGAGCTTATTGGACCAACGACATTGATTAAGAACAAAGATGGACATGAATAAACCTAGTAAAGACCAAAACGAGCTAGCATATTAATTTGTTGAGAGTTTTTCACTTATTGAAAAAACTACATTGATTTAGAACCAAAATGAACTAGAATAAACTTATAAATATATAAATGAACTAAAATTTTTATCCATTTAGATTATTGCACTTATTGGACAAACTACATTTAATAACAACTAAAATAGACAAAAAAAACATGGCAAATAACAAAATAACCTAAAATATTAATCCATTGAGACTTTTGAACTTCTTGGATGAACTAGATTGATTTAGAAGCTAAATGGACTAGAATACATTTTTTTAAGACCAAAACGACCTAAAATATTAATCCATTGATACTTTTGCATTTATTGGATGAACTATATTGATTTAGAATAAAAACTTGTTAAGACAAACTCTCAGTTTAAGTTTTGATGAAAATTGTAACATCCCAAATTTCATAATCAACTATTTTTTTAATTAAATAGGATTTTAAAGAAATCAATCTCGTGTTAAAATTATTTTAGAATATATGTTGATTAATTTTATGATTACTTCTCTTTATATGTGTGAGTTTCTTATGGTTTGATAACCGTATATATATTTAATTTAATGAGTAATATACATTATAAATATTATATTTTGTTATTTATTTTATTTTTAAAAATTAAATGGTATTTTAACAAAAGTATTTTAGAGTATAAGATTTGGATTGAGTTTACATGTAGATTTGTATAAGGTATTTGTGGTGATATTTTCGTGTACGTTAAACTACATAATAAATGTGTGCATAGTTATATTTTAATTATTTAAGATTACGTCCTATTTTAATTATTTGTTTTATAAATAATTGTCTTAAGATAGTAGTAATATTATGATTAATTTCTTTATTTTATATATTTTCAATGATATGATTGTTTCATACGTATTTATTAGGATATAGTAATAAATATAAATTATTTGTGTTATATTTATTTATAAGATGGGAATATTTTTATGTGATTAAATTGTAAAATATTGTAGTAATAATTGTTGTTAATATTGTGAATATGAGAGTTTTTGTTATCAATGTACTTTAAAATATTAATTACTTAATATTTTTTATTAATATTAGTTTTGATATATTGGTAGTATTTTAGTAATGAAATTATGTTAAAAAGAAAACATTAGTTTTGATAATTGTTGGTTTTATTTAAAACAATATTAATAAAAGAAAGGAACAAAATGTGTTTATGTGTTAGGCCCATATACAAGTAAAACCTAATTTTTAAAATAGATAGTTATATATAAGGAATCATGTTCAGTCAAAAACAAACAAAAATTAGGATTATGGTTTTGTATCGGTGATCGATAACTCACTGTCAGTCTAATTTGAGTGAACGCAAAGCCAAAACGATCGTGTCAACGACAACTATATTATACTATGATTATTTTCCGATTTAGGTATGTTTATTTGATTCAGTTCCTAAAATTGAGCCTTTTAGAATGTGTTTTCATAATTTATCTTTGACGTTTACCCATAAGTTGTTGAAATAGATCGATTGAAGGACAAAGAGTCAAAGAACGTATGCTTTTTCTTGCAGACTCGTAGTAACGTGTGAAAGCGTCGGAAAATAGTAAGGGATGAGATAGCGTTTGAATTCATGGGTATAATAGATTGTGAGATGAACAGGAAAATTGTATTTCCCAATGATTTGTTTGGGGCTCGCTACGCACGACAGTAGCCCTATTTAGTGATAATTGAATTAATATGACTAATTATGGTTTGTTGGATTAAAATATGGATTAAAAACTTTTATTAGGTTGTTGTGTGATTTAAATTCAGCAACTGTGTTGTATGTGTGAAGAAAGTTTAAGTTTTTATTTTTAATGTGTTGAGAGTCTTATTTATGATATATGTGATAAAATTTGAATTTATGTGTGGCATATATGAAGGTTTTAATTTCTATGTGTATGTGATAAAAGTTTAAATTTTTATGATGTAAGAGATTAAAGTTTTGATTTTGATGATATTATTAGGAATATATGATTTCTTGATATGTGTGCATCCTTTGATCTTTGTGATAATTGTTTATGATAATGCCTATTCCTACAATATGCTAAACAGTTTACTAAATTGAAAAATTATCAAACAAAAGATATACTAAGGTCCCAAAAAGATCAATCCTACAGTGAGATAAACAAGAATGTTAACTGGCTAATAGAATGCAGTAGATACAAGTTATGATTCAACATAAAGATTCCTATACAAGCATGCTAATAATAACTATTCATGTAAAATCATGTATTGCAGAATTCAATTATTTCATGCATTCCCAATTAATCATATAGGCAATGCAAAAATAAGAGAGATAATGGAAGGAAAATGTACACAATGATTTTTATACTGGTTCGGCCACCTGTTAGGTAACCTACATCCAGTCCTAAGATCAAACCCGATCTTAGCCTTCTCAATAGAATCTCATAGAGTCAGTTTACAGATGTTCCAGCTCCTCGCCTATCAATCTTAAACCACTCTTCCTATTCTATTCTTATCTCCCTGAATCCTAGAGTTTAAATCCCATAAACTCTTCCAAGATTTCAGTCCAGTGTCTTCTTGATGAAGTCCCTCAACATAGAAGATCACCACCAGTTTCAAACTGGATTTCTCAATGTTATTTGATTACAGAATTCGTTTACAGAATGTTCTAAAACAGAAATATACAGAAATTTTGATTGTTGTCTTCTTGTCAAAAGTTCTTTCTCCTTGCAATCTTTTTCAGTCCTTGTTGATCATGAATGATGAGTGTATAAGACTGAAAAAGGAATGTTCAATGTTAAATTCAATGTGAGACAGTCATATATGAAAGTTCTATCAATATGAATGTGTGTCAGTTCTTATTATGAATCAATATCTGAGAAGAAGAGCTTCAAAACAGTTTATATAGTTTCAGGAGAAACAACACATGAATCGATTTGCCCAATTGATTCATTAAAGTTATAAAGCATACTAATCGATTTATCAAATCGATTTCGCGAATCTTGTTTTTCTTGAATCTTGAAACTGCATAAATTAATCGATTTACCTAATCGATTATTTTAAAGCATTCTTCAGAATTGAATAGCAGTTCATATTTGAATCGATTTGTATAATCGATTTGTGATGTTTTGTTCCAACAATGAGATGAAAACAATCGATTTACTCAATCGATTCAAACATTTACATAATCGATTTGGCCATATGGTAAGTCTTCTCTATTTCTAAAACTTTTGTTCCAATCGATTGTGCCAATCGATTTCACTGATCACTGGGACTCAGTGGTTTTAACAAATCGATTTGCCTAATCGATTTGGCCATATCATAGAGAGTTAGCTTAAAACATGTTAATCGATGTGCCTAATCGATTATGAACTTTTGTCTGAAGAACATTTTATCAGTTGGTTCATCCAATCGATTTACCAAGTCGATTGGTGCCAAACTTGTTACTTAAGAAATAGTTCAATGGATTGTACCAATTGATTGTGCTTGTCTCAGGCCAAGTTTATTTTCAAACTTATTTTATGAAATCGATTTGCCTAATCGATTTGTCAATAATTGGCTTGGCTCTGGAACTCTCACAATCGCTTGTGTCAATCGATTTGAACAATCAGAATAAACTTGTGATTGGAACAATCGATTTGTCAAATCGATTAGCCTGCAAAACGGCATGCTATTGACTTGCACACTTTAATTTCAATAATTGTGCAAATCGATTTGTCTAATCGATTTCCTAATCACAAAATTTACAATTTGAAACAACCCTATTACAAAATCGATTTTGCCAATCGATTTGCTAAGTCAATCTTCCAACTTTTGTTGATTCCTTGAGTTCCAAGCAATTGTCTCAAGTTTGTAGGGTTGAGTTGTGGTTCCTGAAATTTTACACAGTTTAAAATGTTAGATTTGTCACATGATGTATGTTTGTCAATAATATCAAAAATGGACTTATGTCTAACAATGATTAATGAGATTGCATTGTTCTAGTGCTAACAAGTCTCATAAAATCATTCATATTAACATACTTGAAAACAATCTCATCTTATATTCTATCAAAATAATCTCATCATTATTGTAAAACTCGAACTACAAAAGTTTAGTATAGTTTGAGTTGATAGTAAGAAATCCTATCAAGTTTGATAGGTGACCTTATTAATCTCTTTCTTGGTAGAATGAATTTAATTTTGTAATACATCAAGGTTGATATGAGCTAGGTGCCATCAAACAAAGAAGGTTCTTTTATTTGAAAACTTAGTGGAAAATCTCATAGTTGTGAGGACTTGACGTAGCCCAAGTTCAATGAACTAGGATACATTTGTCTGTGATACGTCTTCTTTTATCTCTTTACTTATTAATCATGTAAGTTAAAAACATAAACTGAATTTCGGATTATCAGCTAACCAAGAATCTTCTTGGTTTTCTAGTAAAAACCAAGAACGTTCTCCATTTTCTGTTTTCTTAACCAATATCATTCTTTAGTTAAATAGTTAAGTTTTTTTTAACAAATTTTAAATAGGAACATTTACAATTAAAAACCCCTTCCCTTGTAAATCGACATTGCTACTTCAATTGGCATTAGATATCGGTCTCTAAAAAGATTAAACACCTAACTAGTGCTAGAGTAATGATCTAGAAGAAAATATGTCAAAAGCAAAATACATTGCTATAGGAGGATCTTCAAATATACCACCTTACTTTGATGGATCTGATTATTATTTCTGGAAGAATGAGATGCAACTGTTTTTGAAATCTCAAGATACAGGAATGTGGTGCATCATTGTGGATGGAGATTTCATACCAAGAGTTTATAAAAATGATTCAACCTTTACTACGAAGTAAAAAGCAGACTGGATAGTAGATGATAAAACTAAGGTACTCCTAAACTCTAAAGCTCAATTATTCTTATCGTGTGCTTTGAGCAGGGAAGAAAGCGAAAGAGTTGATGAATGCACAACTGCTAAAGAAGTATGGGTTACACTACAAACTCATCATGAAGGAACAAGCCATGTCAAAGAAACAAGAATAGACATTGGATAAGAAAATTCGAAATATTCGAAATGCAAGAACGATAAACTATTGACGAAATGTACTCAAGGTTCACAACAATAGTGAATGAAATACATTCTCTTGGAAAAGCTTACTCAGTACAAGATAGAGTGACAAAAATCATGAGGTGTCTTCCAATTATATGGACACCAATGGAAATTTTTCTTATGGACACCTGGAAGAAGCAATCATGGAGGAGAATTCATAAATGAATCTTTTAAAATATTCTTTGATGAACTTAACATTTCTCATAGTCTATCATGTGCAAGAACTCCACAACAAAATGAAGTTGTTGAACCAAACAATAGATCACTACAAGAAACCACAAGAACAATCTAGGAAGAATCTAATGTTGAAAGATATTTCTAGTTAACACTTCTTGTTACATTTTAAACCGTGTATTCCTAAGAAAACTTATCAACAAAATCTATATGAAATCTTGAAAAATAGGAAACCTAACATTTCTTACTTTCACATTTTTGGATGTTATTTTTATATTTTAAACAACAAAGATGTTCTTGGAAAGAGTCATGCAAAATCAGAAAAAGCAATCTTCTTACGTTATTCAACCGATTCTAAGGGGTATAGAGTGTTTAATATGAGGACTAATGTTGTAGAAATCAGTATGCATATATTATTTGATGAGTTTGGTGATTTGGATTTGAGTAAAAAAGATGAGGAAGAAGAAATTCAATCTGGTCTGCAACAACAGAACAATCTATAGGAAACATAGATTGATAACATGTTTCATTCTCCACCAAAAAGCTGGAGAACAATTGAAGATCATCCTCAAACACAAATCATTGGAGACACTACTGATGCGGTTCGAACAAGAAAATCATTCAAGAATGATGAAAATAACATGACAATGATATCTCAAATTGAACTAAAATCAATTAAAGATACCATAGTAGATCAATCTTGGATTGAGATCTAGAAGGAAGAACTACAGCAGTTTGAGAAAAATGAGGTTTGGACCTTTGTACCTGATTCAAAGGATCAAACAATAATTGGTAAACATTGGGTTTTCATAAACAAATTAGATGATGAAGGTAAGGTTCTAAGGAGCTAAGAAAGACTAGTTGCTCAAGGATATAACCAACAAGAAGGTATAGACTACGACAAAACTTCTGCTCAAGTTGCAAGGTTAGAAACTATTTGTATACTGTAACAACCCATTTTTTAACAGCGCGTGTGTATATTTTTTTTAAAAGAAACAAATTCATAAAACAAAGAAATAAGAAAGAAATTCTTTTGGATTAAATATTTAAGTCGTAACATAACGACAAAAGTCAATAAATATTTACAAGCAACGAAAATAATTTTTGAAACACAAACCCAAAGTATTTAAACAAGAAAATATACCAGGGCTATGAGACCAATCTGACATAGCTCATACCCTCGGGGTATTCTCGGTAGACACCTGTACCAAAGTCTTGCCTCAAGAATTTAAACTTCCCCACGTCACATCAAAAGTGATACAAGGACCCATCAAAATAAAAGTCAAGCTGACAATATGAGGAGGTACAATCTTCCAAATTAAAATAAATACATCAACAAAAGAAAGACAACTAGTTCCTATGCAACCATCTAATCTGATCATACTACAAAAATCTATACAACCCGGGTGATCTCCACGCGCCCCGCAAGATTCTTCTGACACAACATCGGTCAAGTATGCCTAACTACCTTCCCATCTCTAGGGAACTAACAGGTAGGCAAGCTGACAATATGAGGAGGTACAATCTTCCAAATTAAAATAAATACATCAACAAAAGAAAGACAACTAGTTCCTATGCAACCATCTAATCTGATCATACTACAAAAATCTATACAACCCGGGTGATCTCCACGCGCCCCGCAAGATTCTTCTGACACAACATCGGTCAAGTATGCCTAACAACCTTCCCATCTCTAGGGAACTAACAGGTAGGATGATCTTGGTTCTAATCTGAGGGCATATCCCAGATTTCCATAATAATTGTAAAGGTCACCAACAGAAATTAACAAATATCACATAACATTTAAATTTTAAATGCACAAAATAACCTTCCAACTTAGCATACTCATTGAAAGGGTTTTCATATGCCAAACTTGCATAATTAAAGTTGAAAAATGAAGTTTTTAATAAAACTGCACTGTAGTATTCGAATAAAGCATCCTTGTATTCGAATATAGTGCTAATTCTTAAGTCAGTTGCAATATCAGCACAACAGTATTCGAATACGTGAAAGGTTGTAGTCGGATACGAGACAGGACAAGTCAGTAGCAAAAACAACACAACTGTATTCGAATACAACCTCCTTGTATTCGAATACATCAGCAGAAAAATGTAGAATTCAGTTTTGAAATGAATTCGCAATCAATAACCACTTACACACAATTCCAAACAATCACATATACCAGTAACAACACAATCGCAACAACAATTGAGCATACATATAAAATCATTACAATATATCAAACATGACACGCGTGCCAAGCACCCTAATGTAATGCGTATATGCCAAAATGCATGAATTCAGAATTCCAATAAAAACTATCCCCGAGAGGCAAAAATCGTAATTATGGTATACAGTTTAAAGAATCGATTTGGAAAATCGATTACGTTGGTCCCAGACATCAAAGTTGAGGAAATTTTCCAGACTCTACCACGAGAATCGATTAGGGAAATCGATTGATTCAATTTGTTTGAAATCCTATATCAAATGAATCGATTTGGTAAATTGATGCTGAGATGAGTATATTTCTGAATTGATATGGAAGTTCCAGAACTGATATGGCAATCAATTTTGGACATCGATTTAGTAAATAAGGGAATAGATTTGGGAATCGATTGACAATATAACCGTTGTAAAGTGTTTTTATTAGCCGTTACAGACTCACAATGACTCAATCGATCCATCTTCCCCAACAACGGTAACCTAGTTGATTGGCCCAATCGATTTACGCGCCTGAAAGTATGAAAGGAACAGTTGACAATCGATTCTGCTCACTTCTTTCAAACCCTAAATCGATTCCGCGCTTAAAATCTCTGCATAATCTCTCAAACCTTTGCTGATTCTCATATTCCAATCCACATAAACTCTCTATCTTTGATATTCTATCCCATTTACAGTTTCAAAACTACTTGAAATGGCTCGTGTTAAACGTACATCACCAAACACTCCTTCACAGTCTTCTTCATCTAGTGGGAGAACTCCTTCACCACCTCCAACACTGTCTAAAAGAGTTTCTATGCCAACTCATAAAATTTTAGCTAAAAACAAGGTAATATATTAATCTTTTGAGACTTTTTCACTTATTAAAACAAACTACATTGATTTAGAACAAAAATGGACTAGGATAAACTTATAAATATAAAAATAAACTAAAATATTAATTCATTGAGAATTTTGCACCTATGGGATGGACAGCATTGAATAACAACTAAAATTGACCCAAAAAACCATTGCAAATTGCAAAATGACCTAAAAGATTATTCCATCAAGACATTTGAACTTATTGGACGAATTTGATTGATTTACAAGCAAAATGGACTAGAATAAACCTTGTTAAGGCCAAAATGATCTAAAATATTAATCCATCGAGACTTTTTCATTTATTGGATAAACAACATCGGTAAAGAACCAAAATGGCCTACAATAAACAAAGTAAATTCAAAAAGAACCTAAAATATTAATCCATTAAGACTTTTGAACTTATTAGAAGAACTATATTGGTTAAGAACCAAAATGGTCTAGTATACACCAAGAAAAGACAAAGATGACCTAAAATATTAATCCTTTTAAACTTTGGAATTTATTGAACCAACTACATTGATTTAGAACCAAAACTGACTAGAATAAAACTAGTTAAGACCACAATGACCTAAAATATTAATCTATTTAGACTTTTGCACTTATTAGACGAACTACATTGATTAACATGCAAAATCGACTAGTATAAAGCAAGTAAAGACCAAGATGACCAAAAATATTAATCCATTTAAACATTTTCACTTATTGAACCTACTACATTCATTGAGAACCAAAATGGACATGAATAAACCTAAAAAATACCAAAACAAGATAAAATATTAATATGTCAAGACTTTTTAACTTATTGGAGTAAACTAATTGATGTAGAACCAAAATGGATTTGAATAAACTTATAATATAAAAATTATCTAAAATGTTAATCCATTAAGACTTTTGCACTTATTTGACGAACTACGTTGAATAACAACTAAATTGGACACCAAAAAAGTAAATAGGAACATTGCATAAAATATTAATCTATTTAGACTTTTGAACTTAGTTGAAGGACTAGAATCATTTAGAAGAAAAAAGGACAAGAATCAATCTAGTTATGACCAAAATGACCTAAAATATTAATCCATTGAGACTTTTGCATGTATCTGATAAACTATATTGATTAAGAACCAAACAAACTAGTCTAACAAAGTAAAGACCAAGATGACCTAAAATATTCATTTATTTAAAATTTTGAACTTATTTGACCATCATCATTGATTAAGAACAAAAATGGACATTAATATACCTAGTAAAAACCAAAACGTGCTAAAATATTAATCTGTTTAGACTTTTTCAGTTATTTGAACAAACAACATCGATTTAGAACCAAAAAGGACTAGAATAAATTATAATATAAAAATTATCTAAAATATTCATCCATTGAGACTTTTGAACATAATAGAAGAACTAGATTGATTCAGAAGCAAAATGGACGAAAATAAAGCAAGTTAAGACGAAAATGACCTAAAATTTTAATCGATTGAAAATTATGCACTTATTGAATGAACTAAATTGACTGAGAACCAAAAAGTACTAGTTCAAACCAAGTAAAGACCAAGATGACCTAAAATATTAATCCATTTAAAGTTTTGCACTTATTGGACCAACTACATTGAGAAGAATGAAAATGGACATGAATAAACCTAGTAAAGACCAAAACGAGCAAAAATATTAATCGAATGAGACTTTTTCACTTATTTGAACAAACTACATTGTTTTAGAACCAAAATGAACTAAAATAAACTTATAATATAAAAATGAGCTAAAATATTA
The DNA here is from genome assembly GCA_037974875.1 of Cicer bijugum. NCBI lineage: Eukaryota > Viridiplantae > Streptophyta > Magnoliopsida > Fabales > Fabaceae > Cicer > Cicer bijugum. Next base: position 1,146,766 of record JBBPBT010001345.1, on the reverse strand, counting down.
ATCGATTAAGGCTTTTGAATTTATTGGACCTACTATAATGAATAGCAACTACAATGGACAAAAAAAAATTGGAAATAGCAAAATGATCTAAAAGATAAATCCATTTAGACTTTTGACCTTAATAGAAGAACTGTATTGATTTAGAAGCAAAATGGACTAGAATAAACCTAGTTAAGACCAAAATGACATAAAATACTAATCCATTTAGACTTTTGCACTTATTGGACGATCTACATTGATTAAGAACCCAAATGGACTAGTATAAAACAATTAAAGACCAAGATGGCCTAAAATATTAATCCAAATAAACTTTAGCACTAATTGCACCAACTTCATTGAATAAGAACCAAAATGGACATGAATAAACCTAGTAAAGACTATAACGAGCTAAAATATTTATCTGTTGAGGTTTTTTGTAAGACCCATATTTTTAAATTCTAATTTATGTATTTGGTTATTGAACTATGAGGCTTTTTAGCCAAGTTATTGATATTTTGTGACTTTAATGCTCAAAAATATTTTTTGATGCTTGATTAAAATTATTCGTCGATAAATAAATTAGTTTAAGTACGGTGAATCTTTTTCTGAAGAATAATTTATTTATGTTACGAAGAATTTAATACCGGGCAGTTTTGTTAAAAATATCTCGAGTTGATGAAAATTTTATATATCAATTGAGTTGTGACGAGAGTAGATATTTTTATCAAAATGGTTTGAGAAGTGATGGGAGGTGATGTGGAAATGTTGATTTTTATAAATATCTAAAATATATAGACATTTAGATATTTGTTAAGTTATAATTAATATACCTAAATATATATATATATATGTGTGTGTGTGTGTGTGTGTGTGTGTGTGTGTGTGTGTGTGTGTTTGGAAGGAAAAATAAAAGAAAAGGAAACCAAGAGTGAGTGAAAGAAAAACAATACCGTGCTACTCGACTTCTTCTCTTCGTCCTCTTTCTTCTTCTTTGATACGAAAATAAAGAAAAACGGTGTTGGTAATTTCAAAACCGTCAAACACAAACCTCCATATTTCTTCTAGATCTAAGCTTTACTTCACAAAAAGATAGAAGGGAAATTTACTCACCTCCATGCTATGATGCTAGTGAACTATCTTTGGAAGCGACGTTGCAAGTGGAGATTTTAACAAAATTAATCGTTGTACCGTAATCGCTAGTTGAAATTTGGTGAATTTGATATATGATTTTGTGGAAAAGGAATTTAATTCATTTATGTGTGTTTTGAGGAAATTAAATTTGATGTGTTTCTGTATGGGTTTGTGAAAAATTAATTTAATGTAAAGTGTGGATTGAATTTGATGTGTTGAGGAGTGGTTTGTGAAAAATAATTTTACTTGATTTATGTTTGAAGAATGTGGAAATTCATGGGTGATTGATGATTGGATTTGGTGTGGATTTTGTGGAATTTGAATAGATCAAATTTAATGTGAATTGTGGATTAAATTTGATGTGTGGTGGTGGAAAATATATGTTTGAGTATGCTCTGTGTTGAATTTGAAAATCATTAGTGTTAAATGAGTATTAAAAAAGGGGAATATTTTAATATGTGAATTTACTTAATTATTGTTGTGGAAAGAGTCAGAGTATGCTCATGCATTTCATAGTACATGGTTACCACGATGGTGCCATGGTTATAGTGGTGACCATGATGGGCCACAAGATGATGCCATGTGATCTGTTGGTTCATCTTATCCTTACGAGGATTTTTGTGTCGTGTAGGTCTGTGATAAACTACACATTCTTAGTAAATCGTGATGACCCGTGATAGGTGGCACCTCAGAAAACGGTATTGGTCTGTGATAGGCGGTACGTTTATGATATACATTTTTTAGTAAATCATGCGGACCCGTGATAGGTGGCACCTCGGTAAACAGTATTGGTTTGTGATAGGCGGTATGTTTATGAGTTACGCATTTTAGTAAATCACATTGACCCGTGATTGGTGGCACCTCGGTAATTAGTACAAGTCGGTGAGTACAATTATGTTTTACGCCCCTTCGAGGAGGGTTTTAGTTTGAATTCTAGAAATTCATGCATTTTGGGCATATATGCATTGAATTAGGGTGCTTAACACACGAGTCATGTTTGCTATACTATGTTGATTGTATATGTATGCTCAATTGTGGTTGTGATTGTGCCCTAATTGGTGAGTGTGATTGTTTGGATTGTGTGTAAGTGTTGATTGATTGCGAAACCTTTTTAAAAGCTAATTTATCCTATTTTTTTAGTTTTCTGCTGTTGTATTCGAATACAAGAAGGTGTATTCGAATACAAATGTCCTAATTTTTCTTCTGACTTCTAAAACAACATTGTATTCGACTACAAGGATGTTGTATTCGAATACGAATTATTATGGAAATCTGGGCTTTGCCCTCACATGAGAATCAGGATCATCCGACCGATTATACCTTGGAGATGGGAAGGTAGTTAGGCATACATGTTCGATGTTGTGTCAGATGGAATATTTGGGGATCGTGGATATCACCCGGGTTGTATAGCTTTTTTGTAGCTTGATCATATTAGAGGATTGTATAGGGTTTAGTTGTCTTTCTTTAGTGGATGTGTTTATTTCAATTTGGAAGACTATACCTATACCTCATATTGTCGGCTTGACTTTTATTTTGATGGGTCCTTGTACCACTTTTTGATGCGAAGTGCAGAAATTAAAATTCTAGGGGTAGTGCTTTTGTACAGGTGTCTGCTGAGAATACCCCAAGGGTTTGAGCTATGTCTGATAGGTCTCATAGCCCCGGTGTATTTTACTGTTTAGATACTTTCAATTTGTATTTCAAAAACTATTTCCACTGCTTGTAAATATTTGTTGACTTTTGTCGTTATTTACGACTTAAATATTTTATCCAAAAGTATTTCCTTCTCTTTTTATTTATGAAATTCGATTTTAGTTTTGTTTTAGCGAAAAACAACGAGCTATTACATTTTTTT
>JBBPBT010001345.1:1103070-1127203 GCA_037974875.1 Cicer bijugum | reverse complement strand
CTGAAGAACATTTTATCAGTTGGTTCATCCAATCGATTTACCAAGTCGATTGGTGCCAAACTTGTTACTTAAGAAATAGTTCAATGGATTGTACCAATTGATTGTGCTTGTCTCAGGCCAAGTTTATTTTCAAACTTATTTTATGAAATCGATTTGCCTAATCGATTTGTCAATAATTGGCTTGGCTCTGGAACTCTCACAATCGCTTGTGTCAATCGATTTGAACAATCAGAATAAACTTGTGATTGGAACAATCGATTTGTCAAATCGATTAGCCTGCAAAACGGCATGCTATTGACTTGCACACTTTAATTTCAATAATTGTGCAAATCGATTTGTCTAATCGATTTCCTAATCACAAAATTTACAATTTGAAACAACCCTATTACAAAATCGATTTTGCCAATCGATTTGCTAAGTCAATCTTCCAACTTTTGTTGATTCCTTGAGTTCCAAGCAATTGTCTCAAGTTTGTAGGGTTGAGTTGTGGTTCCTGAAATTTTACACAGTTTAAAATGTTAGATTTGTCACATGATGTATGTTTGTCAATAATATCAAAAATGGACTTATGTCTAACAATGTTTAATGAGATTGCATTGTTCTAGTGCTAACAAGTCTCATAAAATCATTCATATTAACATACTTGAAAACAATCTCATCTTATATTCTATCAAAATAATCTCATCATTATTGTAAAACTCGAACTACAAAAGTTTAGTATAGTTTGAGTTGATAGTAAGAAATCCTATCAAGTTTGATAGGTGACCTTATTAATCTCTTTCTAGGTAGAATGAATTTAATTTTGTAATACATCAAGGTTGATATGAGCTAGGTGCTATCAAACAAAGAAGGTTCTTTTATTTGAAAACTTAGTGGAAAATCTCATAGTTGTGAGGACTTGACGTAGCCCAAGTTCAATGAACTAGGATACATTTGTCTGTGATACGTCTTCTTTTATCTCTTTACTTATTAATCATGTAAGTTAAAAACATAAACTGAATTTCGGATTATCAGCTAACCAAGAATCTTCTTGGTTTTCTAGTAAAAACCAAGAACGTTCTCCATTTTCTGTTTTCTTAACCAATATCATTCTTTAGTTAAATAGTTAAGTTTTTTTTAACAAATTTTAAATAGGAACATTTACAATTAAAAACCCCTTCCCTTGTAAATCGACATTGCTACTTCAATTGGCATTAGATATCGGTCTCTAAAAAGATTAAACACCTAACTAGTGCTAGAGTAATGATCTAGAAGAAAATATGTCAAAAGCAAAATACATTGCTATAGGAGGATCTTCAAATATACCACCTTACTTTGATGGATCTGATTATTATTTCTGGAAGAATGAGATGCAACTGTTTTTGAAATCTCAAGATACAGGAATGTGGTGCATCATTGTGGATGGAGATTTCATACCAAGAGTTTATAAAAATGATTCAACCTTTACTACGAAGTAAAAAGCAGACTGGATAGTAGATGATAAAACTAAGGTACTCCTAAACTCTAAAGCTCAATTATTCTTATCGTGTGCTTTGAGCAGGGAAGAAAGCGAAAGAGTTGATGAATGCACAACTGCTAAAGAAGTATGGGTTACACTACAAACTCATCATGAAGGAACAAGCCATGTCAAAGAAACAAGAATAGACATTGGATAAGAAAATTCGAAATATTCGAAATGCAAGAACGATAAACTATTGACGAAATGTACTCAAGGTTCACAACAATAGTGAATGAAATACATTCTCTTGGAAAAGCTTACTCAGTACAAGATAGAGTGACAAAAATCATGAGGTGTCTTCCAATTATATGGACACCAATGGAAATTTTTCTTATGGACACCTGGAAGAAGCAATCATGGAGGAGAATTCATAAATGAATCTTTTAAAATATTCTTTGATGAACTTAACATTTCTCATAGTCTATCATGTGCAAGAACTCCACAACAAAATGAAGTTGTTGAACCAAACAATAGATCACTACAAGAAACCACAAGAACAATCTAGGAAGAATCTAATGTTGAAAGATATTTCTAGTTAACACTTCTTGTTACATTTTAAACCGTGTATTCCTAAGAAAACTTATCAACAAAATCTATATGAAATCTTGAAAAATAGGAAACCTAACATTTCTTACTTTCACATTTTTGGATGTTATTTTTATATTTTAAACAACAAAGATGTTCTTGGAAAGAGTCATGCAAAATCAGAAAAAGCAATCTTCTTACGTTATTCAACCGATTCTAAGGGGTATAGAGTGTTTAATATGAGGACTAATGTTGTAGAAATCAGTATGCATATATTATTTGATGAGTTTGGTGATTTGGATTTGAGTAAAAAAGATGAGGAAGAAGAAATTCAATCTGGTCTGCAACAACAGAACAATCTATAGGAAACATAGATTGATAACATGTTTCATTCTCCACCAAAAAGCTGGAGAACAATTGAAGATCATCCTCAAACACAAATCATTGGAGACACTACTGATGCGGTTCGAACAAGAAAATCATTCAAGAATGATGAAAACAACATGACAATGATATCTCAAATTGAACTAAAATCAATTAAAGATACCATAGTAGATCAATCTTGGATTGAGATCTAGAAGGAAGAACTACAGCAGTTTGAGAAAAATGAGGTTTGGACCTTTGTACCTGATTCAAAGGATCAAACAATAATTGGTAAACATTGGGTTTTCATAAACAAATTAGATGATGAAGGTAAGGTTCTAAGGAGCTAAGAAAGACTAGTTGCTCAAGGATATAACCAACAAGAAGGTATAGACTACGACAAAACTTCTGCTCAAGTTGCAAGGTTAGAAACTATTTGTATACTGTAACAACCCATTTTTTAACAGCGCGTGTGTATATTTTTTTAAAAGAAACAAATTCATAAAACAAAGAAATAAGAAAGAAATTCTTTTGGATTAAATATTTAAGTCGTAACATAACGACAAAAGTCAATAAATATTTACAAGCAACGAAAATAATTTTTGAAACACAAACCCAAAGTATTTAAACAAGAAAATATACCAGGGCTATGAGACCAATCTGACATAGCTCATACCCTCGGGGTATTCTCGGCAGACACCTGTACCAAAGTCTTGCCTCAAGAATTTAAACTTCCCCACGTCACATCAAAAGTGATACAAGGACCCATCAAAATAAAAGTCAAGCTGACAATATGAGGAGGTACAATCTTCCAAATTAAAATAAATACATCAACAAAAGAAAGACAACTAGTTCCTATGCAACCATCTAATCTGATCATACTACAAAAATCTATACAACCCGGGTGATCTCCACGCGCCCCGCAAGATTCTTCTGACACAACATCGGTCAAGTATGCCTAACTACCTTCCCATCTCTAGGGAACTAACAGGTAGGATGATCTTGGTTCTAATCTGAGGGCATATCCCAGATTTCCATAATAATTGTAAAGGTCACCAACAGAAATTAACAAATATCACATAACATTTAAATTTTAAATGCACAAAACAACCTTCCAACTTAGCATACTCATTGAAAGGGTTTTCATATGCCAAACTTGCATAATTAAAGTTGAAAAATGAAGTTTTTAATAAAACTGCACTGTAGTATTCGAATAAAGCATCCTTGTATTCGAATATAGTGCTAATTCTTAAGTCAGTTGCAAAATCAGCACAACAGTATTCGAATACGTGAAAGGATGTAGTCGGATACGAGACAGGACAAGTCAATAGCAAAAACAACACAACTGTATTCGAATACAACCTCCTTGTATTCGAATACATCAGCAGAAAAATGTAGAATTCAGTTTTGAAATGAATTCGCAATCAATAACCACTTACACACAATTCCAAACAATCACATATACCAGTAACGACACAATCGCAACAACAATTGAGCATACATATAAAATCATTACAATATATCAAACATGACACGCGTGCCAAGCACCCTAATGTAATGCGTATATGCCAAAATGCATGAATTCAGAATTCCAATAAAAACTATCCCCGAGAGGCAAAAATCGTAATTATGGTATACAGTTTAAAGAATCGATTTGGAAAATCGATTACGTTGGTCCCAGACATCAAAGTTGAGGAAATTTTCCAGACTCTACCACGAGAATCGATTAGGGAAATCGATTGATTCAATTTGTTTGAAATCCTATATCAAATGAATCGATTTGGTAAATTGATGCTGAGATGAGTATATTTCTGAACTGATATGGAAGTTCCAGAACTGATATGGCAATCAATTTTGGACATCGATTTAGTAAATAAGGGAATAGATTTGGGAATCGATTGACAATATAACCGTTGTAAAGTGTTTTTATTAGCCGTTACAGACTCACAATGACTCAATCGATCCATCTTCCCCAGCAACGGTAACCTAGTTGATTGGCCCAATCGATTTACGCGCCTGAAAGTATAAAAGGAACAGTTGACAATCGATTCTGCTCACTTCTTTCAAACCCTAAATCGATTTCGCGCTTAAAACCTCTGCATAATCTCTCAAACCTTTGCTGATTCTCATATTCCAATCCACATAAACTCTCTATCTTTGATATTCTATCCCAGTTACAGTTTCAAAACTACTTGAAATGGCTCGTGTTAAACGTACATCACCAAACACTCCTTCACAGTCTTCTTCATCTAGTGGGAGAACTCCTTCACCACCTCCAACACTGTCTAAAAGAGTTTCTATGCCAACTCATAAAATTTTAGCTAAAGACAAGGGCAAGGCCATTGCCACCGATCAAGGCAAATCAAAGAAAAGAAAGGAGCCACCTATTGAGAAGTTGCTTGCTGATGCTATGAAAGAAATCACTCAGAAAAAGAAAAAGAGTATTTCCTCTACTCCCCGAAAGAAGGCACCAACTACTAAAGAAAAACAAGTTGAAGCCCGTACCTTATATTTTCAGTACTTCGACCAAGATGGTTTCACGTTTCAAGACCATCTACGATTTCATGGATTAGATGATTTTCTATCTTGCTCTCTAGACACCTATCCTAATCTGATTCGCGCCTTCTATTTATCTTTCAAAATAAATGACACTGGATTAAAAGTTGTGCTTAAAGGAAAGAAAATTTCCATGACCTTTGACGAGTTCTCGAAGTTATCGGGACTGCCATATCATGGAAATTCTATTGACAGAAGCTTTGAAGCTGATGTAGCTGATGAAGGCTGGGAAGCTTCACTAGAGAGACACAAAGCAGTACAGGACCTGATGGTCGACGACTTTGTTGAAACGGTTTCACTTCCAATCGGCTAAATGAAGGTTCAACAAAGAATGCTCATGTATGCTCTCACCCGGATGCTTTTTCCACGATCCGGTAATCATGTAGTTGTCCAAAGGATGGACATTACATTATTGTGGGACTGTGCAAAGAGCTCAAGATGAGCTGAGCATGGATTGTCCTGAGGCACATGTTGGAAGCTGCACAGGGAAAGCTAGTTCTTCCATACCCACAGCAAATTACTAAGATTCTAAACCACTTCAAAGTGTCATTCGTTAATGAAGAGTCGTCAAAAACCACCTTTTCTTTTGGTGAGTCTATTGTGAACCAAATGTAGCTGAGAAGGGTGAATGGCATTTGGAAAAGACCTCAATCTAATGCTGAACAAGCTCAGCAAAATTCTGGACCAGCTGTTGAGCCAGTTGCAGCAGATTCTGAAGTCTTAGCCAAATTGCTGGAGTTTATGGCATCGCAGGCAGCTCACAACGCCAAAGTGGATGCGTCAAATACTAGGATGGAAGCGGCTCTCGAAAAGCTTCAAGTTGATCTGAACTCGATTGCGCAGGATGTCGCAACAATCCAGGAATATCTAGGCATAAAACTGTCTTTTAGCGATGTTGTTGAGATTGGCCGACAAGCAACTGAAGAACCACATCCCGCGACATTAGATAGTGCTGAACCTCATGTTGAGGAGACACCTGCTGAGGGTAATACAGCGGTCTCTGCCTCAACCTTAGCTAATAGTGGGGAACAACCTAGTCTAGATGTTTAGGTTTTTAGGTTCTTTGTTGTATTGAGATGCTCTGTTATTCCTGTGTAATGATCTTGCTCCATGTACTATTCTGTTGAAATATATGACAAATTGGGTTTATTTTAATTGATTGATCTATATTGCTGTTTTCTATAATCTGCCATAATCTGCTTTAATCTGATTTTTTGTTTTGCTCTGACGCCATCATCACAAGTATTCTTTTTGTTACAGACATAGGGGGAGAAATTTGTTGTTGATGATTTCTCCTTTCATGATCTCTCCTTTACTCCTTTTTGGATTAACTGACAAAGGGGGAGAAAATTTATAACTTGTTAACTTGTATCACTTATTACATAGTATTGATATGCACTTAAATTGAATTTAATGCTTCCATTGCTGCTACAAAATTGATAACTTTGTTGCTCTGATACTGATAATTTTGCTCTGATACTACTACAATTGATCAATTTGCTTTGCTCTGATACTGGTACAATTGATCAATTTGCTCTAATATTAGTTCCTCTAATATTGACAAACAAACTGCTATGTTACTGCTACATAGTGCTGTTGCAAACTGCTCTGATACGATCTGATACTGTTACATAGCATTTACATGGCATTGATAATGCATGATATTTCAGATCTGTTTTGTTTCTTTTTTTTTGCTCTAACCCTAATTCCAAAGTGTGAACAACATGACTGCTCAAATCTAGGGGGAGCTTCTCTGTTTTTGTAATTCTAATGTCATTGCTTGAAATATATCTCAAGTTAAAGATGCATGTTTGTTACTTAATCAAAAAGGGGGAGATTGTTAGACATAAGTCAATTTTTGATATTGTTGACAAACATACATCATGTGATAAATCTAACATTTTAAACTGAGTAAAATTTCAGGAACAACAACTCAACCCTACATACTCGAGACAATTCCTTGGAACTCAAGGAATCAACAAAAGTTTGAAAATTCACTAAGCAAATCGATTAGGAAAATCGATTTTGTAATAGGGTTGTATGAAAATGTGTAGTCTTTGATTAAGCAATCAATTAGGGAAATCGACTGGCACATTTATTGAAAATCAATTGTGCAAGTCAGAAGCAAGCCGTTTAGCAAGCTAATAGATTTGGCAAATCGATTGTTCAAATCACAAAGACTAAGCTGATTGTTTAAATTGATTGTGCAAGTTACAGAGCCAAGCCATTTATTAAATAATCGATTAGACAAATCGATTTCAAAAATAAGCTTTCAAAATGAACATGGTCTGTGATAAACACAATCGATTGGCACAATATTTTAAGCTATAGAGGAAACTTAGCACATGGCCAAATCGATTATGTGTATTAATGAATCGACTTGAGTAATCGATTGTTTTGATCTCGTTGTTGGAACAAAACATCCTCAATCAATTAGGCATATCGAATCCATTATGAACTGCTTTTAAAGTTCTGAAAAGTGGATTAAAATAATCGATCAGGTAAATCAATTAGTTTATGTAGTTTCAATATTCAAGAAAAACAAGATTCGTGAAAACAATTTGGTAAATTGATTGAGCCTGTTTTATTACATTAATGAATCGATTTGGTAAATCGATTCATCTGTTGTTTTTCAGAAACTATATAAACATTTTTCAACTACTTTTTCTCATAACTCAAAGAACTGATAACAAACATTGAACCATAACTTTCTGACATCTCTTTCCCACATTTGAATAACTTTGAATATTACTTTTTCAGACTTGAACCAACCATCCTTCGTGATCAATAGAGACCTGAAAAAGATTGCATGAGAAAGAGAACTAGAGAATAAGATTGCTTGAGAAATTTTGTATATTCTTTTTAGATTTTTTGAAACAAAAATTTTGTCAACAAAGACCGTTGAAAAATCCAGTGGTGAAACTGGTAGTTATCTTTTGTGTTGAGAGGTCTCATCAAGAAGAAACTTTGTTGTGATCTTGGAAGAGTTCGGAGAAGAACTCTAGGATACAGTGGTTGTGAAAGATAGAATTGGGAGAGTATTTTAAGATTGATAGGCGGGGAGCGCTGGAACATTTGTAAAACGACTCTACAAGATTCTAGTGAAAAGGCTAAGATCGGTACAATTTCCTACCCTTATCTCTTTTATTTCTGCATTGCTTATTTGATTAATCTTGATTGCATGCAATAGTTAAATTCTGTATTAATTGACATTGTGTAACATGTTAATTTGGCTTGCTTGTATCTTGAGCATTCTATTGAACTATTATTGTATCTGCTGCACTCTCTATTAGACAATACTTGTTATTGTTAATCTTCTATTAGGATTGATATTTGGGACTATGTTTAATCTTTTGTTTAATAAAATTTGAAATTTATAAAATGTTTAGCAATATCGTTAGAATAGGTTTTATTCTTCATAAATTCTGCTAAACTGAGGTCAATATCCCCCATCAACATCATCAAACAGGTATGCCTAACTACCTTCCCATCTCCAGGGTACTAATTGGTCGGATGATCCTAATTCTCATCTAAGGGCAAAGCCCAGATTTCCACAATAATTGTAAGACCCATAGTGTTAATTGATGAGTAAAAGTTTGGAGTTGGGTTTTTGGTAAAATTGATGAGTGTTTTCATCGAAAAAGAATTGGATTCATCTATGTGTGTTGTTGAGGAAAAGAAATTTGATGTGTTTGAGTTGTGGTTTGTGAAAATTAGTTTTGCATTTGTTATGTTTCAGTTTTATGGAAATTTGTGGTGATTGATGATTGAACTTGGTGTGAATTTTGTTGTTTTTGAATTTATCGAATTTAATATAAATTGTGGATTAAATTTGGTGTGTGTGGTGCAAAATAAATATTTCATTATGCTTTGTGTGGTATTTCAAAATCGTTAGAGTTAAATGAGTATTAAAAATCAGGAATATTTTAATATCTGCATTTACTTAATGATTGTCGTGGATAGAGTCAGAGTAAGCTCATGCATTTCATTGTACATGGCGACCATATGGGCCACGAGATGACGTCACGTGATTTGTTTGTTCATCTTTTCCTTGCGAGATTGTCGTGTCGAGTAAAGTTTGCAATAGACTGGACATTTTTGGTAAATCGTGTTGACCCGTGATAGGTGGCACCTTGGTAAATAGTACTTCGGCCTATGATAGGCAGTACATTTACGATTTACGTTTTTAGTAAATTGTGCTGACCCATGATAGGTGGAACCTTGATAATTTAGTACTTTGGCCTGTGATAGGTATTACAATTATGATTTACGACCCTTCAAGGAGTGTTTTGATTGGAATTTCGAGTCCATGCATTTTGGCATATACACATTGCATTAGGGTACTTGGCATGTCAGTCATGTTTGATTTAATGTTATGATTACGTATGTAAACTCAAGTGGTTGTTGTGTTTGTGCCATAATTGCTAAGTGTGATTGTTTTGGATTTGTGTGTAAGTGTTGATTGATTGTGAAACCTTTCCGAAACTCAAGTTGTCGTTGTAATTGTGCCATAATTGCTATGTGTGATTTTTTGGATTTGTGTGGAACTGCTGATGTGTATTCAAATACAAGAGGCTTGTAGTCGAATATCGATGTTCTAAGTTGGCTACTGACTTATGAAAAAATTGTGTAGTCGAATACACTGACCTTGTAGTTGAATACAAGCATCTTGTTTTTCGTACTGACTTCTGAAAGAGCCTTGTATTTGAATGCAAAGATGCTGTATTCGAATACGACAATGCAATTTAGTTTAAAACTCCATTTTTCAACTTTGATTATGCATGTTTAACATATGGAAACCCTTTCAAGGTGCATGCTAAGTTGAAAGGCCATTTTATGCATTTGAATTTAAATGTTATGTGTTATTTGTTAATTTCGGTTGGTGACCCTTTACAATTATTGTGGAAATCTGGGCTTTGCTCTCTAATGAGAACCATGATCTTCCCACTGGTTAGTACCCTATAGATTAGAATGTAGGCTGGACACACCTGATTGGAGCTGTGTTAGGAGGTAACTCGGGTTGTATAGTTTTTTTTGTTGTATGATCAGATTAGACTGTTGTATAGGGACTAGAGGTCTTTCGTTTTTGGATGTATTTATTGTATGTTGGAAGGTTGTACCTATACTAATATTGTCCGCTTGACTTTTATTTTGAGGGGTCTATGTACTGCTTTTTGATGTGATGTGGAGGAGTTAAAATTCTTGGGGCAGTGCTTTTGTACAGGGTTCTACCGAGAATACCCCAGGGGTACGAGCTATGTCTGATAGGCCTCATAGACCTAGTGTATTTTGAAGTGTAAATACTTTGGATTTGTATTTCAAAAGCTATTCCGCTGCTTGTAAATACTGATGACTTTTGTCGTTGTGTTGCAACTTAAATATTTGTCCAAAAGTATTTCCTTCTTTATTTCGTTGTTTTTATGAATTTGGTTTGGACAAAAAATACACTCGCATTGTTAAAAACGGGATGTTTCAATTGTGGTATCAGAGCTTTGGTTTGGATTTCCTTGGGGTTGTTTAGCTTTTGGTTATAGATTGTAGGTCAACCTGTTGGTTGGGAATCATTATCTGATCAAACACCGGGTTTAGTTGTCTGAGTTGTCATGGTCGATGTAGTTTCATTGTGTTTGTATAGTCGGAAGTTAGTTTTGGAATTATTTGAAGTGGTGTTAAGATTTCTTCTTGATGTTAGTTTTGAGGAAACAATACCTCCAAGAAGGATCGACGCTGCAAAAGTCCACGTCAATAGGAATGATCAAATGGTTGAAGCAATGAATAATGCTTCTGCTGATGCACATACATCTACTAGGACTCTGCGAGATCTGGAGAAGAGGGAAATAGAGATTCGTGATGTTGTGTCAAGGAGATTGGAAGATTTCGTCGTTGCCATCCTCCAAAATTCAAGGGTGATGAGAACTCAGAAAAAGCAAATCAGTGGATTCAAGAAGTGGAAAAGATTTTCGAAATGACAAAATGTCAGGTAGGGTTGAAGCGAATCATGACGGAATGGGATTTATGAAGTGGTTCCGAGGAGATAGATCTTATGTTGTTGGTGGTAACTCGAAGATGATTTGTATGGATGGATTAATATTAGACGGGTAAGTGATTTCATATAAAGATCTAAGTGGAGAGCTTTTTAAGAAGAGTATTAGATGTTCGCCTGATAGATTTCAGAACGACAGTGGATGAAGTTTGATAAATGTCAAAGAGGAGTGAACACCCTGAAATTATTGAGAAGATAGCGATTCCATTTGGAATATCATTCGGTGCTTAGGTATCAACGAAAGAGGCTTGTATCGAAGTTAAAGGAGCGCTATTACAAATCGGTTAAGATAGTCTAAGCCACAATCATGGTTGTTGGCTACTTATTGACAAATTGAGGAACTGATCATCCTTAATCTCTTGTTGATAGTAAACAAAATCATGTTGAATGGAACGGACGAGTCTTACTGACTATGAAAGCGCGTAATGTTATTAAATATCTACGAAAAGGGATAGACGACACTTTCTTCACAGAAGCATAATGAAGCAAGTTCTATCATGTATCTTCTGTTGAGTGCAAACCTGGTGCGGTTATTACTCTTACTTTAAGTTTCGTAGGACTAGCAGGGTACTATAGGAGGTTTATTGAAGGTTTTTCTAAGATTGTAGCTCCATTGACACAACTTACTAGAAAGGATCAACCCTTCACATGGACGAAGAAGTGTGAGGAAAATTTTTAGTTACTGGAGAAAAAGTTGACAACCTCACCAGTGTTGATATTACCGCAACCAGAAGAACCGTATAAAGTCTAATGTGATGCGTTTCCCCAAGGTTTGGGGTGTGTTTTGATGCAACACAAGAGAGCCATAGCTTACGCTTCAAAGCAATTGAACATTCATGAAAGAAACTATCCTACTCATTGTTGGAAAACTATGACTTCTTTTGATTAACAACGAGGAATTAAGATCAAATCCAACTAGTTCGACATAATTCCCATATTAATCATGCAACATACATACAACTCATACACAGCGGAAATTTAAAATCACATACAAAATTATCATGAAGCATACAAGAATAAGCAGGTAAACAATGCTGAAAATTAAAGAGAAGGGATAGGAAAGATTGCACCGCGATATATCCTGGTTCAGCCGTTAATCTAACGACTTACATCCAGTCTTAAAATCACAATGTGATTTCAGCCTTTTACTATAGAATGAATTCGAGTACTTTTACAGATTTTCCAGTCTTCTACACGACCTATCAATCTAACTCCCTTCACTCCTATCTTGTCACCTCTTTGATCCTTGTAGTTTATCCCCAAACTCACACAAGATCAAAGTAGACTTCCTCTTGATGATACCACACCAACAAGGATAGCCACCAGTTTCAAAACTGGATTTGTTACAGCTTCAAATACAAAGAAATTGTCTTTAACATGAACAAAGAAAAGAAGTATCAAGAATTGTGTTCAATCACTCTAGCATCACACAAAAGAATGGATTTGCCAATGAATATTTTTTGTGTGTTAAGAAACTTTTCTATCAAAGTGTTTTCAGAGATATGCAAAATTGAGAGCAAAAGATTCTGAAAAATTGTTGAAAAGTTTTGTGCACGAGTTATGTTTTAAAATGATTGAGACATCTTATATATATTCAAGGAAAACACCAGGACAGTCGATTGCCCAATCGAATTTATAAAGATATAGTCGCTTGCTGCATCGAGTGTCGCATGCCATGTGTTTCTGGAAACTTGAATTATATAAGCTTCACTTGATTGGACAATCGATTTGTTCAATTTATGAATCATACCTGATGCTATGATTTCCTTTCAATCGAGTGAGCAATCGAGTTGGCCAAAACTAGGTGCTCACTGTAACTTGAAGAATAGCATCACTCGATTGGTCAATCAAGTGTCGTGATCAAAGTGATTCAGGCCTGATGCTATACTTTCCTTTCAATCGAGTGAGCAATCGAGTTGGCCAAAACTGGGTGCTCACTGTAACTTGAAAAATAGCATCAATCGATATGTCAATCGAGTATCGTGTTCAAAGTGACTCAGATACTGTAAACAATCAAGTTGCCAGTCGAGTGGACAATCGAGTGGTCAATCGAGTGGGCATAAATTGAGTGCTCTCTGTAACTCAAACTTCAGCGTCAATCGAGTTGTCAATCGATTGTGCAATCGAGTTGACAATCGAGTGAGCCTGTTACAGACCTCAGTTATTTTTAACAATTTATGTGCCATTCGATTGATGAACCATTCAATCGATTGTCTAGTCGATTGTTTCAGAGTTGAGTTTCATAAAACATGAATGAATGATAAAAGTTCATTGGCAGGGACTTAAGTGTGAAACCCTAGTGATTAGTTTACTCAACTTGATACTTTGACACCTAATACCACTATACAATTTTGCATCTTCCTCAAGTGCATCTTCCAACTTTGGTTCATTCCTTGAGTTGCAATCTATTGTTCCAAGTGTGTCGTGTCTTCATGTTTGCCTGAAATGTTTCTCAATTCAAAACATTAGATATAGCAAATGTTTCATGCGTACTGTATGTTTGGGACTTAAATCAAAAACTTGGTCAGGGAAGCTCATGACCTACACTCATGACTTGGATCTTGCTGCTGTAGTTTTAGCATTGAAGATCTGGAGACACTATTTATATGGATGCACGTTCATAGTGTTCAGTGACCATAAAAGTTTGTAATATTTTTCTGATCAGAAGGAATTGAACATGCGTCAAAGACGATGAATGGAGACTCTCAAGGATTTTGATTTTACACTATAATACCACCCTGGGAAGGCCAATGTAGTGGCTGATGCGTTTAGTATAAGAAGTCTATCGGTGTTTTCAACAATGATGGCTAGACAATAAGAGTTGTGGGAAGCTTTTAGAGACCTACACTTGAACGTAGAGTTTGCACCAGTAATTTTGAAATTCGAAACAATTAAGATTTCGAGTGGACTACTAAAAGACATTGGGCATTCTCAAGATGACAACTTAATTCAAGAGAAGAGAAACCTAATAGTGCAAGGGAAAACAACTGAGTTTAAGATTGGACCAGATAATATTTTGAGATGTAATCGTAGGATTTGTGTACCAGAAATTGCAGAGATGAGGAAATCAATTATAGAAAAGGCTCATAAGAGTAAATTGAGTATTCATCCTGGAGAAATAAAGATTTATCAGGATTTGAGGCAGAATTATTGGTGGCCAAGAATGAAGAGACATGTAGCGAAATATGTATCGACTTGTTTAACTTGTCAGAAAGCGAAGCGGCGACCTGTTGGAATGTTACAACCTTTAGATATACCTGAGTGGAAGTGGGACAACATGTCCATGGACTTTATAACTGGATTGACGAAAACAAGGAGAAAGAATGATTCTATATGGGTGATAGTGGATCGATTGACTAAATCCGCGCACTTTTTCCAATAAAGACCATATATAAGGTAGATAAGCTAATTGAGATCTACATTGCTGAGATTGTGAGATTACACGGAGTACCATCGAGTATCGTATCAGACCGTGACCCAAAGTTCACATCACATTTTTGGGGAGCATTGCATGAAGCATTGGGAACAAAACTAAGCGTTGGGAACATTTTTGAGTTCAGCTTACCCTCCACAAATGGACGGACAGATTGAGAGTACAAATCAGTCCTTAGAAGATCTATTGAGAGCATGTGTAATAGATGATAGAGGAAGTTGGGATGATGCACTTCCGTTGGTTGAGTTTACCTACAACAATAATTTCCACGCAAGTATTGGAATGGCACCACATGAGGCTTTATATGGCACAAGTGTCAAACGCCTTTGTGTTGGTATAAGGACGGCGAAAGTTTGATTGTGGGACCAAAGATGGTACAACAGACAACAGATAAGGTCAAGAATATAAAAGAGAAAATGAAGACATCGCAAGATCGTCAGAAGAGTTATGCGCATAAGTGTCACAAACTTTTAGAATTCGAACAGGGTGACCATGTTTTTCTAAGAGTCACGCCTACTACTGGAGTTGGTAGACCCTTGATATCGAAGAAATTAACTCTGAAATTCATTGGACCATATCAGGTTTCAGCATGAATTGGACTCGTTGCTTATCGGATTGCATTGCCTTCAATACAGTCCAATATTCATGACGAGTTTCATGTGTCACAATTAAGGAAATATCTTGCAGATCCATCTCATGTGATCGAACCAGATACAATTCAACGGAAGGAGAACTTGTTATTGGAAGTATTACTTGTAAGTATTGATGACAAGAAGATTAAGCTGTTAAAGAACAAGGATGTTTCGTTGGTCTAGGTAATTTGGAACCCAACTACAGAAGATGTGACTTGGGAATTGGAGAGCAAGATGAGGGAACAACACCCTGAGTTGTTTATTGACGCATAGTTTCGAGGACGAAACTAATTTTAGTGGGGTAGTAATGTAAGACCCATAGTTTTAAATTCTAATTTATGTATTTTGGTGTGTTTTTATGTTGAACTCTGAGGCTTTTTAGCCAAGTTATTAATATTTTGTGAGTTTAATGCCCAAAATATATTTTTAGAGCTCCGATTAAATTTATTTGTTGAGGAATAATTTTATTGATTTACGATTAATCCTTTGTCGAAAAGTAAATTTTCATGGATGCAGCGTTTTACAGAAAAGTTCATCTGCCAAATGAATTGCGGCAAGAAAAGATATTTTTTTGAATAAGTGGTTTGAGAAGTGATGGGTATTTCGGAAATTTTTATAAATATCTAGATATTTTGAGATATTTTTTTATATGTATATATATATATATATATATATATATATATATATGAAAGAAAAGGGAAGGAAAAGAGAAAGAGAGAAAAGCTAATAGAAAGGAAGGAAAATGAAGAAAAGGAAAACTGAAAGAAAATACAAAACATTTTCCTCCTTCTCGCGATTCATCTTCTTATTCTCCTCTATTAGCGTAAAACCAAATCCACCCAAACTCAAAACACCATTTCACTTCTAGATCTAAGTTTCGTTTCAAGAAGTGATAGAAGGAAAAATTGCTCACCTCCATGCTATGATGCTAGTGAACCAACTTTTGAAGCAACGATGCGAGTGGGAATTTTACTGGAATTAATCGCAGTGCCGTAATCGCTCGCTAAAGCTACTGTTAAGGTAAGGGCTTCTTCCAAATTTGTTGTGTTTGAAGTGTAGATCTGGAGAAAATCAATTTTATTTTTTTATGGGTGACAGTTTGGAGTTGGGTTTTTGGTGAAATTGATGAGTGTTTTCATTGAAAAGGAATTGGAATCATCTATGTGTGTTGTTGAGGAAATGAAATTTGATGTGCTTGAGTTGTGGTTTGTGAAAATTAGTTTGGCATGTGTTATGTTTGAGTTTTATGGAAATTTAGGGTGATTGATGATTGAACTTGGTGTGGATTTTGTGGTTTTTGAATTGAGAATTTAATGTAAATTCTGGATTAAATTTGATGTGCGTGGTGGAAAATAAATGTTTGATTATGCTCTGTGTGGAATTTGAAAATCGTTAGTGTTAAATGAGTATTAAAAATGGGGAATCTTTTAATATCTGCATTTACTTAATGATTGTCGTGAAAATCATTAGAGTTAAATGAGTATTAAAAATGAGGAATCTTTTAATATTTGCATTTACTTAATGATTGTCGTGGATAGAGTCAGAGTATGCTCATACATTTCATTGTACATGGCGACCGGATGGGCCACGAGATGATCCCACGTGATTTGTTGGTTGATCTTATCCTTGCAGGGATTGTCATATCGTGTAAGGTCCGCGATAGATTGCACATTTTTGGTAAATCGTGCTGACCCGTGATAGGTGGCACCTTAGTAAATTGTACTTCGGCTTGTGATAGGTGGTACATTTACAATTTACGTTTTTAGTAAATCGTGTTGACCCATGATAGGTGGCACCTCGATAATTTAGTATTTCGGTCTGTGATAGACGGTACTATTATGATTTACGACCCTTCGATGAGGGTTTTGATTGGAATTCTGAGTCCATGCATTTTGGCATATACCCATTGCATTAGGGTGCTTGGCACGTGAGTCATGTTTGATTTAATGTTATGATTACGTATGTAAACTCAAGTGGTTGTTGTGTTTGTGCCATAATTGCTAAGTGTGATTGTTTTAGATTTGTGTGTAAGTGTTGATTGATTGCGAAACCTTTTCGAAACTCAAATTGTCGTTGTGATTGTGCCATAATTGCTAAGTGTGATTGTTTGAATTTGTGTGGAATTGTTTATGAATTGTGAAACCTCTTTAAAATCTGATTTTTGTTGTTTTCTACTATTTTCTGATATGTATTCGAATTCAAGATGCTTGTAGTCGAATACAGATTTTCTAGTTTTGCTACTGACTTATGAAACAGCTATGTAGTCGAATACAGATTTTCTAGTTTTGCTACTGACTTTTGAAACTCCATTTTCAACTTTGATTATGCTTGTTTAACATTTGTATTCGAATACAACATTGTTGTAGTCGAATACAGTGCTGTTTCAAAAGTCAACTGCCAAATCAAGACATTTGTATTCGAATACAACCTTCGTGTATTCAAATACACATCAACAAAATAGAAGAAAACAAAAAAAAACATAAATTAGCTTTTAAAAAGGTTTCGCAATCAACCAACACTTATACACAAATCCAAACAATCACACATACCAATTAGGGCACAATCACAACCACAATTAAGAATACATATACAATCATCACAATATATCAAACATTACTTGCTTGCCAAGCACCCTAATGCAATGTGTATATGCCCAAAATGCATGAATTCCAAAATTCCAATCAACACCCTCCTAGAAGGGGCGTAAATCATAATTGTATCGCCTATCACATGCCTTATACTAATTATCAAGGTGCCTCCCATCACAAGCCCGCACGATTTACTAAAGTGTCGCCTATCACAAGTCTTACACTGTTTTCTATAGTGCAATCACTCACAGATCATCATGTTCTAGAGTGCAATCTCTCACAGATCATCACGAATCGATAATCCCCGTAAGGATAAGATGAACCAATAAATCACATGGCATCATCTCGTGGCCCGTCAAGGTCACCACTAACACGATGGCACCATCGCAGTCACCAAGTCCTATGAAATGCATGAGTATACTCTCACTAATCATTAAGTAAATGCAGATATTAAAAGATTCTCCATTTTTAATACTCATTTAACACCAATGATTTTTCAATTACACACAGAGCATACTCATGCATATTTTCTCACCAACACACATCAAATTTAATCCACAATTTACATTAAATTCAATCAATTCAAATTTCACAAAATCCATAACAAGTTCAATCATCATTCACCCATAAATTTCCACATTTTCAAACATGAATCACGACAATTTAAGTGTCACAAACCACACCTCAAACATCTCAAATTTAATTTCTAAAAATACATATAAATGAATCAAATTCATTTTCAACCAATTCACATAAGTTTCTTCTCCAAAAATTCATAATTTTAATTTATGAACACATCAAGCACACCAAACATGAATCACCACAAACCATACCTCAAATTTAAATTCCACTACATTACACCTAATCGAATTAAATTCATTTTCTACAAATTCACTCATCAAATTTCCTTACCTCAAACATAGAAATAATGTCCTAATGCAAACTAAAAGTTTGGAAGAAACCATTACCTTAACGTTAGCTTTAACGAGCGATTATGGTATCGCGATTAATTCCGATAAAATCTCTGCTCGTGACGTCACTTCCAAAGTTGGCTTACTAGCACCTTAGCATGGAGGTGAGCAACTTTCCCTTATATCTCATCGCGAAATAAAGCTTAGATCTAGAAGAAATGTGGAGGTTTGTGTTTGACGGTTTTGAAATCACCAACACCGTTTTTCTTTGTTTTCGAATCAAAGAAGAAGAAAGAATCTTGGAAATTTTTTCTTCCTCACCCATTAAGCCTTGGGTTTCTTTTCTTGAAGCAAGAGAAAGCAAATAAAACAAAAGAAGAAGAAGAAGGAAGAAAGATGGTGGTTTCACGAAGGCAAGGAGGAAGAGTTTATGTTTCCTTTCTCTATTCCTTTCTTTTCCATTTCATTCTTTTTTCCTTTTCCTTTCGTTTCGCTTTCCTTTTCACTGCCCTTTGATACACACAATTAGCTTGCACTTCATAGGTGATCCATCACACTTAAAAGATAAAAATGCTGAAGTCCTATCCAACCTTAGATGTAAAAAACTTTCTGAATTCCAATATTACAAAAACACTTTCCTAACTAGAGTCATGATAAGGGAAGACTCAAACCAACCTTTCTGGAAGGAGAAATTCCTTGCAGGACTCCTAACTCTTTTAGGAGAAAAGGCTAGAAACAGAATCAAAGAAGTCTATGGGGTAAACCAAATCCCATATAACCATTTAACCTATGGGGAATTGGTTAGCTTCACTCAAAAGGAAGGTTTGAAAATATGTCAAGATTTGAAACTCCAAAAACATCTAAAATCGGAAATCAAAAGAACTAGACAAGAATTAGGATCCTTTTGTAAATAATTTGAAATACCCATGACCAACATTTCAAAAGACTGTGGAGGATCTTGTTTAAAACCTTATAGAAAACCCCACACCAAACCAAGAAGACTCGAATTCTATAAAAAGTCTAGACCCCAAAACTCTTATTACCAAAGAAAACCTGATTTTTACAAGAAAAAGCCTTTTCAAAAGAAGTCTGAACCTCAAACGTCAAAACAAATAACTTGTTACAAGTGTGGCCAAACAGGACACATTTCTAGATATTGCAAGAGAAATAAAAAGCTCCATGAATTAAAAATCGAGGAAGAAATAATCCAAAAAATAGAGGCAATACTTTTAGAAACCTCTGAAGAAGAAACTGCCACGGGCTCTGAAATAGATTCTTCAGAGAATAATAAACCTTTACAATTTGACGAACTAGGGGCCTCCGACTCTCTTAGAGATTCTGAAGCAAGTACAAAATCCATTAATGTTTTAAAGAAGGATCAATAACTAATTCTTGATATTGTTAAACAGGTAGACGATACAAAACTTCAAAAAGAAATAATAGGAAAACTCTTAAATACTTTAGAATCAAAACAAGGCCAACCTCCTACATCCTCATCAAAATTACTTCCTCAGTTTATCAGAATTTATGAAGAATAAAACCTATTCTAACGATATTGCTAAACAGTTTACAAAATTCAAATTTTATTAAACATAAGATTAACCACAGTCCCAAATATCAATCCTAATAGAAGATTAACAATAACAAGTATTGTCTAATAGAGAGTGCAGCAGATACAATAATTGTTCAACAGATTGATCAAGATACAAGCATGCCAAATTAACAATTCAAGCAATGTCAATTAATACAGAATTTAACTATTGCATGCAATTAAGATTAATCAAATAAGCAATGCAGAAATAAAAGAGATTAGGATAGGAAACTATACACGACAATTTTTATACTGGTTCGGCCGTCTGTTAGACAACCTACGTCCAGTCCTAAGATCAAACCAATCTTAGCCTTTTCACTAGAATCTTGTAGAGTCGTTTTACAGATGTTCCAGCGCTCCCCGCCTATCAATCTTAAAACACTCTCCGAATTCTATCTTTCACAACCACTGTATCCCATAGTTCTTCTCCGAACTCTTCCAAGATCACAGCAAAGTTTCTTCTTGATGAGACCTCTCAACACAGAAGATAACTACCAGTTTCAACACTGGATTTTTCAACGTTCTTTGTTTACAGAATCTTTGTTATAGAAAATCTATAAAGAAATATACAAAATTTCTTAAGCAATCTTCTTCTCTAGTTCTCTTTCTCAAGCAATCTTTTTCAGGTCTCTATTGATCATGAAGGATGGTTGGTTCAAGTCTGAAAAGGTAATATTCAAAGTTATTCAGATGTGAGAAAGAGATGTCAGAAAGTTATGGTTCAATGTTTGTTATCAGTTCTGTTAGTTCTGAGAAGAAGTAATCAAAAAAATGTTAATATAGTTTCTGAAAAACAACAGATGAATCGATTTACCAAAACAATTCATTAATGTAATAAAACAGGCTCAATCGATTTCGCGAATCTTGTTTTTCTTGAATCTTGAAACTACATAAACTAATCGATTGCCTAATCAATTGAATATATTTTGTTCCAACAACGAGAATAAAACAATCGATTACTCAAGTCAATTCATTAATACACATAATCGATTTGGCCATAGGCTAAGTTTCCTCTGTAGATTAAAATATTGTTCCAATCATTTTTGCCAATTGATTGTACTTGTCTCAGGGACTCAGTTGTTTTTGTCAAATCGATTAGCCAAATCGAATTGGATTATTACAGGGAGTTAGCTTATTTCATGCTAATCGATGTGTCAATCGATTACGTAATATGTTTCTGAAAAGAGATGTACCAGTTGGTTCATCAAATCGATTTCTCAATCGATTGATGCCAAACTTGTTAAACAAGAAATTTGTTTCAATGGATTGTGCCAATCGATTGTGTTTATTACAGACCATGTTCATTTTGAGACCTTTTTTGAAATCGATTTTCCTAATCGATTATTTAATAAATGGCTTGGCTCTGTAACTTGCACAATCGATTTTGTCAATCGATTTAAACAATCAGCTTAGTCTCTGTGATTTGAACAATCGATTAGCTTGCCAAGCGGCTTGCTTCTGACTTGCACAATTGATTTTCAGTAAATGTGCCACTCGATTTGCCTCATCGATTGCTTAATCACGGACTACACTTTTTCATACAACCCTATTACAAAATCGATTTGCTTAATCGATTTGCTTAGTGAATTTTCCAACTTTTGTTGATTCGTTGAGTTCCAAACTATTGTCTCAAGTATGTAGGGTTGAGTTGTTGTTCCTGAAATTATACTCAGTTTAAAATGTTAGATTTATCACATGATGTATGTTTGTCAATAATATCAAAAATGGACTTATGTCTAACAATATCAAATCCCGATTAATCCCTCTGTCCTATCAAAATATTAACATTCTCCTTGTAATTTCCATTCTTTAATAGACTCTTAAAACATATATAACTACAACCTTGAAGTACTCTCGTACTCGATACTTGAAATTCCACTTAATGGTAACATAGGGTTCAGTGCATCAAGGATTAACTCCTAATTTTTTTCTGAAAATCGCTCAAAATTCACACTTACGCATCTATAGTTTCATCTAAAATCACTATCCATATTTACTATCTCCTAAACCACAAAGAGATTTGTCCCTTATCAACAAAATATATATTCTCTCTCCTATACTCTTCATGAGATTCATACTTAATAATCTGATTGCGAATCTAGTTTAACTTGAATGCTTGACTTTACCCCTCAAAATATCCAGTATTCCTCAAAGTGTACTTTATCTAACCAAGGTAGTATTAACCCCCTAACGTGCAATGCCCCTTAACTTCAATACAAGTCTCATTCGTTGACACCTGAGCACCAAATGCTATTCCAAAAGAAATCCCGGTCTTCTCAATAATTCCATGGGGTTCACACCACTTTGGCAGTTATTAAACTTCATCCAGTCTCATCCTGAAATCTACCAAGCAAACATCTAATACTCTTCTTAAAAAGCACTCCACTTAGATCCTTACATGGAATCGTCTATTCGTCTAACATTAGGGTACTTGGCATGTGAGTCATGTTTGATATATTGTGATGATTGTATATTTATGCTCAGTTGTTGTTGTGATTATGCCCTAATTGGTAAGTGTGATTGTTTGGATTTGTGTGTAAGTGTTGATCGATTGCGAAACCATTTCAAAACTGAATTCTGCATTTTTCTCCTATCTCTTATTCGAATACAGATGTGTTGATTTTGCTACTGACTTATGAATTAGCACTATATTCGAATATGATAGTGCAGTTTTGTTAAAAACTTTATTTTTTAACTTTGATTATGCATGTTTGGCATATGAAAACCGTTTCAAAGTGTATGCTAAGTTGAAAGGTTATTTTGTTCATTTGAAATTTAAATGCTATGTCATATTTGTTAATTTCTGTTGTGACCTTTACAATTATTGTGGAAATCTGGGTTTTGTCCTCAAATGAGAACCAAGATCGTCCGACTGGTTAGTACCCTGGAGATGGAAAGGTAGTTAGGCATACCTGACCGATGAGGTGTCAGAAGGATCTTGCGGGCCACGTGGAGATCACTCTGGTTGTGTATTTTTTGTAGCATGATCAGATTAGATGGTTGTATAGGGGCTAATTTTCTTTCTTTTGCAGATGAATTTATTTCAATTTGGAAGCCAAACCCTTTACCTCATATTGTCATATTGTGTTTTATTTTGATGGGTCCATGTTCCAATTTTTTGAAGGTGTCTTCCGAGAATACCCCATGGGGTGTGAGCTATGTCTAATAGGTCTCATTGCCCCAGTGCATTTTGCTATTAAAATACTTTGAATTTTTGTTTCAAAAACTATCTCTGTTGTTTGTAAATATTGTTGACTTTTGTCATTGTGTTACAACTTAAATATTTTATCTAAAAGTATTTATTTCTTTGTTTTATAAAATTGTTTTAACAATATATATATATATATACACTCGCGATGTTAAAAATCGGGGTGTTACAAAAGCTAAAATAATTTATCGAAGAAAATCATATATTTATAGAGTTATTTTTCAAAATAAAGCAAACATATAAAATAATAAATTATTTAAGATAATATTTTATGAGTATAAATAATAAATAAACCATTTGTTAAAAATAGTAAGTAAAAGTCATTCTATTTGAATCTCCCTATCAAGTCAATCAAACTAAGCTATTCAAATATGTTAATAATAACTATAAATAGTTTGGTTATACATCATGTTTTGGGTTCGAATCAAGAATTTTATTGTTGTGTCTGTAAGTATTGGGTAGTATTATTGTTTACCAATTTGTTAGGTACAAATTTTTTTTTATCAAATATAGTATGGACCCTCATTGTTTTTCTGTTGTCTTTAACATTTGAATGGTGTAAATATTTATTTCCTAAAAAGACTTTTCATCTAAAGATTGTATAAAAATAATAAATATAGTTTTATTGCAAACTAAAAATTAAAAAATTTTATGTGTAAAAACTATATTGTTAAACAATATTAAAGTACAATTTTCACATTCATAAAATTTAATTTATATAATAGTTTAGATATTTAAATACATTTGAAATATTATTAATATATATGATTTTTTAATAGATAAAT
>JBBPBT010001345.1:1076158-1102781 GCA_037974875.1 Cicer bijugum | reverse complement strand
CAAAGTAAATTCAAAGAGAGTTAATGTTTAATTAAATAAAATATTGTATTTTTACTCAAAAGAGAATAGTTAATATGACGAGAAACTAATATTCATTCATTTCATTTATTTTAATTCATTTTACAAATAATGTAGTTTATTGAATATGTCCCGTTAATAGACAAAAATAAGTTAAGAAGAGCTAATTTATTTTATATATTGAACTAGTAAAATACCAGTTTGTGATCACATAGATCTAAGGTTGAGAGTATTTCACCATGTGACACAAACAATAATAAATTTACTTATATAAATTATGAATATGTTTAAAAAATTGTAAGTGGAAGATGAAGATTTGTAAAATATGAAGGCACAACTTTCTTCTTTGTGTACTATATATCTAAACTAAAGTGAAACATATAAAGCGTGGTCATAATTGCATAGATAAATCAGTCTCGTGTATCATAGTGAGTTTCATTTTTTATTAGTGAGAATTTATCATTTGTATGATAGTTCAATCTCATAAGTGATAAATTGTCTTGTGGATGACAATTGTTTTGAAATTTTCATGAGTAAGAACTTGTATATATGATAGTGCATTCTCATCGAAAACAACTCTTCCCGTGATAGATAATTATTTTCAAATCTTAATCAGTCAGAACCTATCTTATTTATGTTTTTTAATCTCATAGGTAACAATTTGTCCGATCTATTATAACTGATTTCATTTTTAGGTGGACAATATTAAAAGAACCTAATTTTTAATAATTCTTTATTGAAAAATATTTGTCCCGTAAATAATGTTTATAACAAATTGTAATAAGTAAACTATAGTTATTTTAAATTTTATTTAGAAGATATAAATAAATAATAATTTTAACTGTTGGATGAAAAATAAACATGTTTTAGTGTATGAAATGTATGTTCCAAAATTATCTGTCATAACTAATTTTAAAAAAAAAACAATGTGAAAAATTTAAAGTGTGAAAATAGATATAGTTATTGTATTTATAATCGCTCTAGTTTTTATGATGATATTGAAAAAATTCTAATTTTAACTTATTCGTTACTGACAATTATTTGTCCCGTGAACCATTTTATAATAATTATAATTATTTTCATTTTGCTTAGAAGATATTAAAATTATACTAATTTTAACTAACTTATTTGGTACCTTCCGGATTGGTGCTCGGGATGAGTGGAGCTTGGGAAGATGCGAAGGATTCCTTTGTTAGAGTTGAGGTGGAGGCCACCGTGAGAGCTGAGGATACAATGGATGGACCAGGGACTGGCGGAAAGGATAAGGGGTCGATGCAAGTGTAGCGAGAGATTGTAGAGCCCTCTAGGCGGGCCAAGTCAGAGCTTACTCTTTCGGTGAATGATCCCTTATCGACTTTCACTAAAGTAGCAAACTGTTTTGAGGTACCAGCGTCGCCAAAGCCACCTATCTCGTCGGTGGATATTATTTCTGAGGAGACTGATCTTTCTATGGATGATGAGGAGGAGGTTACCTCAAAGATGGATACTGCGTCAGATGAGACTTATG
Organism: Cicer bijugum; assembly: GCA_037974875.1. NCBI lineage: Eukaryota > Viridiplantae > Streptophyta > Magnoliopsida > Fabales > Fabaceae > Cicer > Cicer bijugum. The sequence continues at coordinate 1,101,256 of JBBPBT010001345.1, read as the reverse complement.
GAAGGTGTGGAGGTCACCCCTGTTATTGTAGTTTCTAGAGTGTGATCTGATTAGTTTTGTTGTATAGGGACTTGATGTTTTTCTTTTGGTGGTTGTACTGATTTCATTTTAGGATGACTATTGAAGTAACAATGTCGATTTACAAGGAAGGGGGGTTTGAATTGTAAATGCACCTTTTAAAAATTTTTGTTACAACTTAAGATAAATAACTCAAGATTAATCTTGGTTATGAAAATAGAAAAATGGAGAACGTTCTTGGTTTTTATTATAAAACATAGAACGTTCCTTGATTAGCTTAAAGCAGAAAATCAGTTTATGTTTTATCTTTGTTAATCAATTAAGTATGACAAATAAAGAGATAGGATAGAGAATACCACACAAAGATATATCCTGGTTCACCCAACATGGGTTACGTCTAGTCCTCACACTGTGAGATTTTCCACTAAGTGTTTAAAAACAAAGACCCTTCTTGATCTTACAACACCTAGTCTAGATCAACCTTGATCTGTTTCAAACTCTATTACTTTCCACCCAGAAAGCAATAACAACACCTATCTATTCTTGATAGGATGTACTCTTAATCAAACTATAAAGAAACTCTTATAGTTTGAGTTTTTACAATTGGATTGTTTTTGATAGAATCTGAGATTTCTCAACTCTTGTTTGAGAATTGATTCTTTACAAAGGATCTAATGATAATTATGCAATCTAATATATGAATATGAGTCAACAGCTGTTTTGCGAAATATCAGAATGTATAACAGCCTCTATTATGCGAAAGAGCAGAATTTCAAGTATGTATGTGATTGATTTATGGATTTTTCAACACTTGAATTTATTTCCTTGATCCTGGATATTGGTCATTTATGATCCAATCAAAGCACAAGTGTGGTTGTTGAAGTTAGAGAAGATCTATAGTATCATGCATTGTCTTGACACTAACAAATGGGATTGTTTTTTATATATCAGAGTCTGATGTTAGGCATTGGTGGATTTGTATTAGAGGAGGTCTGCTGACAAAACAAGTTTATTTTACTAAGGACAGGTTTTAGAAGTTATTTCTAGAGAAGTATATTCTCCACAATGTTCGTATTCAAAAGGAAATTAAGTTAATTCATATTCGTCATAGGGATATTTCAATTGTAGAGTATGTCACCAAATTTTGAAGCTACATCAAGTTACTCTTGTTATCTTAGGGACAATCCCCAAAACGAGTGGAAGGCGATCAAATTTGAGTAAGGAATTAAGTCTGAGTTGCAAAGCTCAGAAATTGAAGGAGAAGTTTATCTCTAGTAGAAAGAAATTATATAATAAAGGCTATAAATTTCATAAAAATATATACCCTTTACCCATAATTTCAAAGGACAAATAAAGACGTGCCCCTGCTAGTAAGAAAGAAATTATATAATAAAGGCTATAAATTGAATCAAGTTACCATCAAGAATAAAAAATTCCCTTGCCTAGGAGAGATGACCTCTTAGATCAATTGAGAGGAGCTTCAATATTTTCAAAGATAGACTTGTGGTATGGGTACCATCAAATTAGGGTCAAAAGTGAAGATATTCCTAATACAACTTTTAGGACAAGATACAATCACTATGAGTATGTAGTGATGCATTTTGGAGTTACCAATGCCCTTTCTATTTTATGGATTACATGAACTAAATTTGTAGGCCTTTCTTAGATAAGTTTGTGGTGGTGTTCATCAATTATATTCTAATTCACTTCGGGAGCTTGGGTGAGCATGATGATAGTATTGAAAGTTTTGAGAGATAACACACTGTATGCAAAACTTGAGAATTGTGAGTACTAGCTTGATGATGTGAGGTTTTAGGACATATCATCTCTAGTAAGGGAGTAGTAGTTGATTCTAGTATGATAGATTCAATATCAAGTTGGCCCCTACCTAAATCAATTATTGACAGGTTATTATAGGAAATTTATAGAGAGGTTTTCTAATCTAGTCTTACCTCTCACCAAGTTGACAAGATAAGAGAAAATTTTGTGTGGGACTAAGAGTGCGAGGTTAATTTTCAAGTGGCAAATTATCCAACCCATTTTCTTGAAATAGCAATTGTAGTCCTTGCTCTTAAAATTTGGAGGCATTACTTGTAAAGGGCGAAATTTGAGGTTTTTAGTGATAATAAAAACCTTAAGTATTTGTTTGATCAAAAGGATTTAAATATGAGACAGAGAAGGTGGATGAAGTTCCTTAAGGACTACGATTTTGAGTTGAAATATCACCTTGGGAAAGCTAATGTAGTGGTTGATGCTCTAAATAGAAAATTCCTACGTGTAGCTTGTATGATGGTACAAGAGACAAGTCTAATAAAGTAATTTAAAGATATGAAATTGGATGTGTCCCATAATGCTTTAAGCTTGAATCGGAATAGGCTAGAAATTAGTAATAACTTGACGAGGATAATACAAAATGAACACCTATTAGCTAAAGTACCACCTACTACAATACAAACTGAACACCTATTACAATACAAACTCTTTAGGATATGCTAAGAGTTGGAGCTCTAGATGAAGGTGAGATTTAGGCACTCTAGTATAGGTATGGAACTGTATGAGGCTCTTTATGGAAGATAGTGTAGGTCTCACACAAGTGTATTAGTGTGAAGTTAGGGATAAGTATTTGTTAGGACCTTATTTAGTGCAAGAGACCACTAGTAGAATTCAACTAAGTAGGGAAAGGATGCATACAACTCAAAGTAGAGAGAAGAGTTATGTTGACAAGAGAAGAAAAAGTATTGGAATTTCAAGAAGAGACACGTGGATTCTTAAGAGTCTCTTCAAAGACTGGGGTGAGAAGGTCAATGAAAGTCAAAAATAAAATAAAACTTTTGTTTCATGGATCATTTTTAAATTCTAAAGAGGGTAGGTATGCTACTTATCAATTAGCTCTTCCTCCACATGTATATAACCTTTATGATGTCTTTCTTGTTTCTCAACCCCGAGCATATGTGTTAGATCATTCACACATGATTGCTCCCGAGTTAGTCCAATTAAAAGATAATTTATTCTTTAATCCTAGATCTATACACCAGAGATGGCTAATTCAGAATCAGAGGAAGAAGTCATATGACAGTACCCAAGTCTCGCTGATGAAAGTACATCAGATTCTTTATACTTGCACAAGTTGGGTCACTTTGGTTTTATTCACTTCGACGTAAATTTCAGGGACAAAATTTCTTTAAGGAGGAGAGAAAATGTAACATCATAAATTAAAGGATTAAAAATAATTAGAATATTAAAATATTCTAATTTATAGATTATTATGATTATATTATTATTATTTTTATTATTATTATTATTATTATTATACCAACTATTAATTTGCTTGAAATAAGGTAACATTAGTAAGTTGTTGTTTGTTTGAGACTGTAATAATAGGAAGTTTGTTTTGTTTGTTAACGGTTTATGTGAAATAGATAATAACAAACAAGCTATTATAACAAAGTTTTGCTACCTAATTATCTATTATCAAGGAGTCAAACAAAATCAAACAAACAATCCTATATGAATTCAATATGTATTCGTTTTATTTGTATCTACGAAGAATTTAGTGGGACAAATATAGGATACCTAGTCAAACTATCTTATAAATATTTAATTATAAATAGATACAAAGAAGAAAATAAAAAGCTCAATATAGAATACTATATATGCCACCATAAAGAGAAACAAAAGTATGATTGCGTTTGCAGTAGCAGTGGTTAGTAACGACTAACACATAAGAAACTTTTTATAAAAGAACGCTTCAAGAGGTGAGTAATAAAAAAATTATGAATTGATTTATTTACTATTGTTTGTTGAATTACTCTTTTTATTATGGTTGAATATATATTCTTTAAAAAGATTGTTTTATTATATTTTCTTGAATGATTGTTGTTATTATATATTCAAATGAAATATTATATTAAAAAAATGATATTAGGAATATGGTAGTTAAAAACTTGAATTATTTGGATTGTGTGTTTGAAATATATATATTCTATGAAAGATTGTTTTATCATATCTTCTTGAAAGATTGTTGTTATTATATATTCAAATAAAATATTATATTATGAATATGATTGTTAAAAATGGGAATGATTTTGATTGTGTTTGTTGGAGATTAGCTTACGCTGCATATAAATGAGCATTAAACTTCACAAAGAGATGAGGTTTAAACTCTACATGGATGAGTATTAAACTTCCCAAAGAGATGAGGTTTAATCTCCACACAGACGGGTCTTGTACCCCATATATGGATGAGCATTAAACTTCACAAAGAGATGAGGTTTAAACTCCACACGGATGGGTCCTCTAATCCACATATAGATGAGTATAAAATTCACAAAGATATGAGGTTTAAACATCACATGGATGAGTCTTGTAGCCCACAAATAGATGAGTATTAAACTTCACAAAGAGATGAGGTTTAAACTCCACAAAAATGGGTCTTGTACCCCGCATATAGATGAGTTTTAAACTCCACAATGGGATGAAGTTTAAACTCCACACACATGGTGTAAGACCCATAATTTTAAATTCTAATTTATGTATTTAGTATATTTTGGTATTGAACTCTGAGGCTTTTTAGCCAAGTTATGGTTATTTTGTGAGTTTAATGCCCAAAAATATCTTTTGATGCCCCTAATAAAATTATTCTTCGATATATAAATTAGATTAAGTACGGTGAATCTTTTGTCGAAGAATAATTTATTTAGGTTATGAAGAATTTAATTCAGGGCAGTTTTGTTAAAAACATCTCGTGTTGCTGAAAATAGTATCTGTCAATTTAGTTGTGACGAGAGTAGATATTTTTGTCAAATGGTTTGAGAGGTTATGGGTGAAATGGTAATTTTGATAAATATCTAGATATTTAGATTTTTGTTAAGTTATAATTAATATATACATATATATGTATTTATATATATATATATATGAAGAAGGAAAAGGAAAGGAAGGAAAAAGAAAGAAAGGAAAACTGAAAGAAAATAGAAAACGGAGGAAAACTGAATCTTCTTCCTCCTTCCTGCCTTCGCGAACCCATTTCCGTCCCCTCCTTTTCTTTGCTTTATTTTCTTTCTTTCGCTTCAAGAAGACAAACCCAAGGCTTGGTGGGTAAAAAAGCAAGGATTTCTCAGCTTCATTCTTCTTCTCGGATTCGAAAACGGTGTTAGTGATTTCAAAATCATCAAACACAAAACTCCATTTCTCTTTTAGATCTAAGTTTTGTTTCGTGAAGAGATGGAAGGGAAAGGTGCTCATCTTCACGCTACGGTGCTAGTGAACTAACTTTGGAAGCGACGTCGCGAGTGGAGATTTTATTGGAATTACTTGTGGTACCGTCATCTCTCATTAAAGCTAACGTTAAAGTAAGAGCTCCTTCCAAACTTTTAGTTTGCATTTAGGGACTTATATGTCGTTGGGTGGAAAAGAAATGTGTTAGGGTTGAAGTGTAGATTTGGGGAAAATGAATTTAATGCTTTATGGGTCAAATATTAGAGTTGGGTTTTTGGTGCTATTGATGAGTGTTTTGTAGAAAATGAATTTAACTCATTTATGAGTGGTTGTGAGGAAATGAAATTTGAGGTGTTTGAGTGGTGGGTTGTGATGATTTGTGTTTGTCGTGTTTGACGTGTTCATAATTAATATTATAAATGAATTGTGGAAAAATGAATTGATGTGATTTGGTGTGAATTGTGGATTGAATTTGAGAATATGTCTGAGTATGCTCTATGTGGAATTTGAAAATCGTTATAATTAAATGAGTATTAACAAAGAGGAATCTTTTAATATCTGCATTTACTTAATGATTGTCGTGAAAATCGTTAGAGTTAAATGAGTCTTAAAAATGAGGAATCTTTTAATATCTGCATTTACTTAACGATTGTCATGGATAGAGTAAGAGTAAGCTCATGCATTTCATAATACATGGCGACCGGATGGGCCATGGTGAGAGTGGTGACCCGATGGGCCACGAGATGATTCCATGTGCTTTGTTGGTTCATCTTATCCTTGTAGGGATTGTCGCGTCGTGTAAGGTCTGCGATAGACTGCACATTTTTGATAAATCATACGGACCCGTGATAGGTGGCACCTCGGTAAATAGTACTTCAGCATGTGATAGGCGATACATTTAAGGTTTACGTTTTTAGTAAATGGTGATGACCCGTGATAGGTAGTACCTTAGTAATTTAGTACTTCGGTCTGTGATAGGCGGTACAATTTTGATTTACGGCCCTTCAAGGAGGGTTTTGGTTTGGAATTCCGCGTCCATGCATTTTGGCATATACACAATGCATTAGGGTGCTTGGCATGTGAGTCACATTTGATTCAAGATTATGATTGAGTGTTTGAACTTAAATGGTTGTTGTGGTTGTACTATAATTGCAAAGTGTGAATGTTTTGGATTTGTGTGTAAGTGCGATTGATTGCAAAACCTTTTTGAATCTCAAGTTCTCATGGGGATTGTGCTATAATTGCTTAGTGTGAATATTTTGGATTTGTGTATAAGTGTGATTGATTGTAAAACCTTTTCGATACTCAAGTTGTCATGGTGATTGTGCTATAATAGTTAAGTGTGATTGTTTGGATTTGTGTGTAAGTGTTGATTGATTTCGAAACCCATTTAAAAGTTGAATTTTGCTGTTTTTCTGCTATTTTCTGAAGTGTATTCGAATACAGAAGGTTGTATTCGAATACCGATATCCATTTTTTTTTGTTGACTTATGTATAGTCGAATATTGAAGGTTGTATTCGAATACAGACATATTGTTTTTGCTGTTGACTTATGTGTAGTCGAATACAGAAGGTTGTATTTGAATACAGACATGTTGTTTTTGCTGCTAACTTATGAAACATTCTTGTATTCGAATACAGAGATGCTGTATTCAAATACAATAGTGCAGTTTTGTTAAAAACTTCACTTATCAACATTGTTTATGCATGTCTAGCATATGGAAACCCTTTCAAGGTGCATGCTAAGTTGAAAGGTTATTTTGTGCATTTAAAATCGTAAATGTGATGTGTTCATTGTTTATTTCGGTTGGTGACCCGTTACAACTATAGTTGGACACACCTAACTGGAGTTGTGTGAGGAGGATCTTGCGGGGGGCGTGAAGAACATATGGGATGTATAATTTTTTGTAGAATGATCAGGTTAGGTTGACGTATAGGGACTTGATGTCTTTGTTTTTGGGTTGTGTAACATCCCAAATTAATGAATTAAAAATAATTAGAATTTTAAAATATTCTAATTTATATAGTATTATTATTATATTATTATTATGATTATATTATTATTATCATTATTATTATTATTATTATTATTATCATTACTACTACTACTACTACAACTATATCAACTATTAATTTGCATAAAATAAGGTAAGTGTGTCAATATATTAGGCTTTATGAATTTCGAAAGAACAATCCACCACCTTTTTGAGGTCACTTATGATCCAATCGAAGCACAAGTGTGGTTGTTGAAGTTACAGAAGACCTTTAGTATTAGGCATTGTCTTGACACTAACAAAGTGGACCTTGTCGTTTATATATTAGAGTCTGATGTTGAGCATCTTTTGATTTGTATTAGAGGAGGTATGCTGACAAAACAAGTTTGTTTTACTAGAGATAGGTTACATGAGTTATTTCTAGAGAAGTATATTCTCCACAATGTTCTTATTCAAAAGGAAATAAAGTTTATTCATATTCGGCATGGGGATATTTTAGTTGTAGAGTATGTCGCCAAATTTTGAAGTTACCATCAAGAAAAAAAAAATCCCTTGTCTAGGATAGATGGCCTCCTAGATCAATTGAGAGGAGCTTCAGTATTTTCAAAGATAGACTTGAGGTATGGGTAACATCAAATCAGGGTCAAAAGTGAAGATATTCCTAACACAGCTTTTAGGACAAGATACAAACACTATGAGTATGTAGTGATGCATTTTGGAGTTACCAATGCCCTTTCTATTTTATTGTGGTGGTGTTCATCGATGATATTTTAATCCACTCTAGGAGCTTGGGTGAGTATGAGGGACACATGAGGATAGTATTGAAAGTTTTGAGAGATAACACACTATATGCAAAACTTGAGAAATGTGAGTTCTGGCTTGATGATGTGAGGTTCTAAAACATGTCATCTCTAGTAAGGGAGTAACAGTTGATTCTCGTAAGATAGATTCAATATTAAGTTGGCCCCAACATAAATCACTGACTGAAGTAAGAAATTTCCTAGGATTGATGAGTTAGTATAGGAAATTTATAGATAGGTTTTCTAGTCTAGTCTTACCTCTCACCAAGTTGACAAGATAAGAGAAAACTTTTGTGTGGGACTAAGAGTGCGAATGTAATTTTCACGAGGCAAATTATCCAACCCGTTTTCTTGAATTAGCAGTTGTAGTCTTTGCTCTTAAGATTTGGAGGCATTACTTGTATTGAGCAAAATTTGAGGTTTTTAGTTAGAATAAAAGCCTTAAGTATTTGTCTGATCAAAATGAATCAAATATGAGACTAATAAGGTGGATGGAATTCCTTAAGGACTACGATTTGGAGTTTAAATATCACCCTGAGAAAGCTAATGTAGTGGTTGATGCTCTAAATAGAAAATCCTTACGTGTAGCTTGTATGATGGTACAACAGACAAGCCTAATACATGAGTTTAGAGATATGAATTTGGATGTGTCCCATAATGCTTTAAGCTTGAATCTGAATAGGCTAGAAATTAGTAATAACTTGAGAGGGATAATACAAAATGAAAACCTATTAGCTAAAATATTGCAGTCTCTTGTGAACAAGGAGAACTATAACCTTATCTGGTGACGATTTAGTATTGTTTAAGAATAAGATCATTGTTCCTAAGGAGGGGAGTCTTATGGAAAAGATTTTAGAGGAAGCTCATAACGTTAAGTTCACGATGCACCCACGAATAACTAAAATGGATCAGGATTTGAGAAAAATGTACAGGTTTTGGTGTTTGTGTCTAGTATGTCAGAAGGTTAATATTGAGCACCAAAAGCCTTCAGGATTGTTACAACCATTAGAAATTCCTGAGTGGAAATGGGATATGATATCTAGGGATTTTGATGCCATTTGGGTGATAGTTTATCAAATGACCAAATCAACTCATTTTCTACCAATTAAAACAACTTATAGTTTAGATAGACTAGTTGAGCTCTACTATGAGGATATAGTAAAGTTACACGGTATACCCACCTCTATAGTATCAGATAGGGATCCACAATTACCTCTAAATTTCGGGAAAGCTTTTCAGAGAGCTTTTGTTATTAGACTGAGATGTAGAACATCTTACCATCCACAGAAAGATGATCAATCAAAGTGAATTATTCAAACTCTTTAGGATATGCTAAGAGTTAGTTGTAAGACCCGTAATTTTAAATCCTAAGTTATACAATTTTAGGGTATTTTGTGTTAAACTGCTTAGGCTTTTAACCCAGTTTTCGGTATTTAGTGAGTTAAAGGCCGAAAATATATTTTTGGAAATTGGATTAAAATTATTTGTCTAAGAATAATTTATTTAGGTTTCGAAGAATTTAATTCTGGGCGGTTTTGTTCAAAATATCTCAGGTTGCTGAAAATTGTATTTGACAATTGAGTTGCGACGAGAGTAGATATTTTTATCAAAATAGTTTGAGATGTGAGTGAAGTGATGGATGTGAGAGTTGTTAGATATTTATTTGTTTAGGTTTAATTATTATATATATATATTATATATTATTATTATTAGTAATATATATGTATATAAGTAAAGAAAAGGAAAGGAAGGAAATAGAAAGAAAAGAAATAGAAAGGAAGGAAAAAAGAAGAAAGGAAAAGAGAAGGATAGAAAGAAAAAACATTTCCCTTCTTCTTCCTCTGCTCGCGCTCACCTCTCCTTCTCCCTTTTTCTTTATTCGTTGGTTTTGCTTCCTTTTATGTTCTTTAAGCTCGAGAATTGAAACCCAAAGATTAGTGGATAAGAGAGCAAGGTTTTCTCAGCTCCATACTTCCTCGTTGATTAGAAAACGAAGAAAAACTGTATTACGGATTTCAAAACCGTCAAACACAAACCTCCCCGTTTCATCTAGATCTAAGCCTCCTTTCAAGAAGTGATAGAAGGGAAGGTTGCTCACTTCCGTGCTACGGTGCTAGTGGACCAACTTTGGAAGTGCTGTAAGCGCACGTTAAAGCTAACGCGAAGGTAAGGGCTCCTTCCAAACTTTTAGTTTGCATTTAGGGACATACTTGTGGTTGTGTGGAAAAGAATTTGTTAGGGTTGAAGCGTTGATTTGGGGAAAAACGAATTAATGCTTTATGGGTGAAATTCTAATGTGGGGTTATGGTGATATTGATGAATGTTTCATGGAAAATGAATTTACCTCATGTATGTATGATTTTGAATAAATGAAATTTATTGTGTTGATTTGTGTCGTCGTATTCGACGTGTTCATAATTGATAATTATACAATTTGAGATGTGCTTTGTGTGGTATATAGGGAAAAATGATTTGATGTATTTTGGTGTGAGTTGTGGAGTGGATTTGATAATATGTTTGAGTTTGTTTTGCGTGGAAATTGAAAACCATTAAGTTAAACGAGTATTAAGAATGGGGAACCTCTTAATGTCTTGTTTACTTAGTGTGTGTTTTGTGAAAATCGTTTAAGTTAAATGAGCATTAAGAATGTGGAATCTCTTAATGTCTTGTTTACTTAATGTTTGTCGTGAAAATCGTTTAAGTCAAATGAATATCAAAAACGGGGAATCTTTTAATATTGCAATTACTTAACGATTGTAGTGGATAGAGTCAAGGTGATGCCTTGTGATTTGTTGGTTCATCTTGTCCGTGTTGGGATTGTCGAGTCAAGGTGATGCCATGTGATTTGTTTGTTCATCTTGTCTGTGTCGGGATTGTCGAGTCAAGGTGATGCCATGTGATTTGTTGGTTCATCCTGTCTGTGTCGGGATTGTCGAATCAAGGTGATGCCATGTGATTTGTTGGTTCATCTTGTCTGTGTTGGGATTGTCGAGTCAAAGTGATGCCATGTATTTTGTGGGTTCATCTTGTCTGTGTTGGGATTGTCGAGTCAAGGTGATGCCATGTGATTTGTTGGTTCATCTTGTACGTGTTGGGATTGTCGAGTCAAGGTGATGCCATGTGATTTGTTGGTTCATCTTGTTTGTGTTGGGATTGTCGAGTCAAGGTGATGCCATGTGATTTGTTGGTTCATCTTGTCCGTGTGAATGTATGGTGATGCCATGCTAAGTGTTAAGCTTTGGTATTATGTATGAATGTGATTGAGTTAGTTTATGTATTTTTAGAAGAATATACAGCGAAATCGATTTCCCCAATCGATTTGATGAGTTACAGAGACTTCGCAAATTTGACAAAATCGATTTACCTAATCGATTTTGTAATATGTTTTTCAAAACCATTTAAGAAATCGATTTAGCAAATCGATTGGATTCATTAAAGGAGCTCATCAAATTGACGAAATCAATTTGGTCAATCGATTGGCTCTTCATTAAAACGATTGGCTTCAATACAGGGGCCCAGTTTTTCCTTAAATCGATTTGCCCAATTGATTTATTCCAGAGTTCAGTTTTCACTAAAAACTTTAAGGAAATCGATTTGCCCAATTGATTAGCTCAATAGAAAATCTTATTTTGAGTTAGATAATAGATTTCTCAATTGATTTATCAATCTATTGCTCAGTTATGTATTACTTGATGGATGGAGAACTTTATTTTGATTTCATTGAAATTTGGCAAGCATTATATGAACATTCAGCATATGGAAAATCCTTTCAAGGTGCATGCTTAATTGAGAGGATATTTTGTGCATTTAAAAGCTTAAATGTTATGTGTTAACTATTAATTTTGGTTTGTGACCCTTAACAACTATTGTGGAAATCTGGGCTTTGCCCTCAGATGAGAGCCAGGACAATCCTACCGGTCCGTACCCTACGGATGGGAATGCTTGACTGGAGCTATGTTAGGAGGATCTTACGGGGCGCGTGGAGATCACTCAGGGCGTATAGTTTTTGTGTATACAATAATCAGATTAGGTTGACATAGAGGGAACAAATGTCTTTCTTTTGGGTTGTTTTTATTTTAAATTGGAAGAATGTACATGTACTAATATTGTCATCATGACATGTTATTTTAGATGGATTCCATGTACCGCTTCTTGATGTGTAAAAGCTTTGGATTTATATTTCGAGTAACTTTTCTGCTGTATGTAAATTTTAATGACTTAAATATTAATTTAAAGGTATTTCCTTATTTATTTCTCTGTTTTATTTTAATGTCTTTAATAAAAAAAATATGCACCCTCGCTATGAAAAACGGGGTGTTACATTGTGGTATCAGAGCTTTGGTTTGGTTTTCTTTGGGGGTTGTGATGCATTTGGTTGTAGATTGTAAGTCAACCTGTAGGTTGTGAGTCGTTATCTGATCATATGTCTGAGTTGTTAGATCAGGGGTAGTTATTATGTGTTGATATATTCGAAACTTAGTTTTCGAATTATTCAAAGTAGTGTTAACACTTCTTCTTGATTTGGGTTTTTCGGAAACACTACCTCCAAGAGGGAACGACGTTGCAAGGACGAATGTCAGTAGGGATGATCAAATGGTTGAAGCTGCAAATAACATGGATGTTTTGTTGTTGCACGAACTGCTGCAAGGACTCGACGGGATCTGTTGAAGAGGGAAAGAGGGATTCATGCTATTAAGTCAAGAGGATTGAAAGATTGTCGTCGTTACCTTCCTCCAAAGTTCAAGGGTGATGAGAACTCAGGAAAAGAGATGATTAGTGGATTCGAGAAATGGAAAAGATCTTCGAGATGACGAATTGCCAAGCAGACTTGAAGCAAATCATGACGGCATGGAATTTATAAAATGGTTCCAAGGACACAGAAGCTATGTGTTGGTGTATACTCGAAGATGATGAGTATGGATGGATTAACATTAGACTAATAAGGGATTTCAAGTAAAGATCTAAGTTGAGGACTCTTGTTAAGAAAAGTATTAGATGTTTTCCTGGTAGATTTCAGGATGAAACTGGACGAAGTTTGACAACTGTCAAGGAGATGTGAACATCATGGAACTGTTGAGAAGATAAGGCTTCCATTTGGAATAACATTTGGTGCTTAGGTGTCAATGATAGAGACTGGTATTGAAGATAAGGGAGCGTTGCACATTAGGAGTAAATACTCCTTTGGTTAGATAACATATGCTTTGAGGATTAGTCGATACCTTGAGGGATAAAAGTCAAGCATTTGAGTTAGACTGGATTCGCAACTTGGATTATTAAGTATGGATAGTAATATTGGATGAATCTATAGACACGTAAGTGTGAATTTTTAGCAATGTTTAGAAGAAAAAAAAACCTAATGAGTTAAGTCTTGATGTATTAAACTCTATGTTACCATTAAGTGGAATTTGAAGTAATCGAGTACGAGAATACTTGAGATTGCGGTAATATAAGTTTGAGAGTCTATTAAAGGATGGAAATTACTAAGAGGATGTTAATATTTTGATAGGACTGAAGGAATATTCGAGATTTGATTTGGGACCCTAAGATGGTTGATTTTTAGCTGATGATTTAAAATCTCGCAAGGTGCGATGGAGGACCAAGTAATGCTTAAAACTTTCATAATCGAAGAAGTTGAGGCCGGCAAGTGATAAATAATTCATGTTAAGGATGGAAATGTTTGGAGATTTTGAGGATCAAATTTTAGAATCCTATTGAATGATAGGAAGTGAAAAAGAAGTGATGTAACGAATGATTTATGATTTAGTTGTTGGCCTTGGGAAGTCAAGTGTTGAGATTTAAGCTGAGTGTTTTAGTGACTAGATGAACAATGAAAGGTATGTGGGTCTTAGAGATATTTTACTGCAAAATTTATGAGGAATGTTGAGAAATAATTCTTTAGGACGTTCGATTGTTAGGATTCTTCCAGTTTGTATCTCGGTGAAGGTTGAGAAGGAATAAGAATCCAGCGAGTGAACCAAATATTGGAAAAGGTGCCAAGAAATTTGTTGGAGCAGCACATAGAGATGTAGCTTATGACAATTAAAGATTCAGGAAAGGAATTATCTCACCTATAGTTCAGACATTATTATTATAAAGGTATGCCAAGATATAAAGACATTACTTGAGTGCATGTCATGGGGATTGTTATTGTGTTCGTCAATCAAAGGAGTTAAATGTTTATTTGATAGGAGACAATTGAACATGAAATGGAAAAGTTTGGTGGGAATTAGTAAGCCTTGATTTATTGGAATCATTATGATGAAGATGTATTAAGGTTCGAGGTAGAAATTTAAGGTTTGTATAAATGGAAAAGTGATGGAGTGAATACAATGCGGTTGACCTGTCATAATGAAAGGATAATCAGCAAGTTGTAAATGAAGGACTCAGCGAAATTAAGAAGTACCAGAATGAATGTTGGCAGTAGAAGTAGGAGAACTATTTTCAAGTTGGTGCGTGATTGTGAAGTATGTAAGAGATTTTCTAGTGAGGCGTGAATTTGAGGTGTTAGGCATGAGACAAATGTAGACCTTGATATGTGAATTAGATTCAAGTTGGATCATAATGGAAAATGTGACTCTTGAAATGAAGTACTAAACTGAGAGAAAGTTTGGGTGTCCCAAGTGGTATAGTCTTTGGCACGATTTCGAAAATATTTGAGGAAGCTTTGATCACCAAGCATATGTGGGGATGGAATTATTAAATTTATAACTGGAAATAACATACTGATAAGAACACTACAGTTTGACGTAGTTGTACGACTTAAGAAAAATCGAGGATTTATGGAAAAGGGAGAAATTTAGGAGTTCTCGGATGTAGTGATTGTTTTGTGCTCAATGTGTTGGGGTCATTCTAAGTGTCTCAGTTCGATACCAAATGGATGTTTCATACCAAGTGGATGCGAATGAGACTACGTGACATAGGTATGGAATATTTTACTTCGTCGACAAGATCAAAGTTATAGGAAAATAAGGGAAACATAATGGACCTTGAGAAAGGAGCGCCATTACAGTTCGGTTAAGATAGTCTAAGCCACTATCATGGTTGTTGGCTATTTATTGACAAATTGAGGGACTGATCATCCTTAATCTCTTGTTAATAGTAGACAAAATCATGTTGAATGGAACGGACGAGCCTTACCGACTATGGATGTGTGTGAAGTTATTAAGCACCCTATGAGAAGGGGTAGGCAACATTTTTTCGAGAAGGCCGGGTGAAACAAGTTGTGACTGGTATGTTGAGTTCGGGTACAAACCTAGTGTGGATTGTAACTCATACTTTAAGTTTCGAGGACGAAACAAATTTTAGGGGGGCAGTAATGTAATACCCGTAATTTTAAATCCTAAGTTATACAATTTTAGGGTATTTTGTGTTAAATTGCTTAGGCTTTTAACCCAGTTTTTGGTATTTAGTGAGTTAAAGGCCGAAAATATATTTTTGGAAATTGGATTAAAATTATTTGTCGAAGAATAATTTATTTAGGTTTCGAAGAATAATTTATGTGAGAGTTGTTAGATATTTATTTGTTTAAGTTTAATTATTATATATTATTATTATTAGTAATATATATGTATATAAGTAAAGAAAAGGAAAGGAAGGAAATAGAAAGAAAAGAAATAGAAAGGAAGAAAAGAAAAGCGAAGGAAAGAAAGAAAAAACATTTCCCTTCTTCTTCCACTACCCGCACTCACCTCTCCTGCTCCCTTTTTCTTCATTCGTTGGTTTTGCTTCCTTTTTCGTTCTTTAAGCTCGAGAATTGAAACCCAAGGATTAGTGGATAAGAGAGCAAGGTTTTCTCAGCTCCATACTTCCTCGTTGATTAGAAAACGAAGAAAAACGGTATTAGGGATTTCAACACCGTCAAACATAAACCTCCTTTCAAGAAGTGATAGAAGGGAAGGTTGCTCACCTCCGTGCTACAGTGCTAGTGGACCAACTTTGGAAGCGGCGTTGCGAGCGGAAAATTTACCGGATTTACTCACGGTGCCGTAATCGCACGTTAAAGCTAACGCGAAGGTCAGGGCTCCTTCCAAACTTTTAGTTTGCATTTAGGGACTTACTTGTGGTTGTGTGGAAAAGAATTTGTTAGGGTTGAAGCGTTGATTTGGGGAAAAACGAATTAATGCTTTATGGGTGAAATTCTAATGAGGGATTGTGGTGATATTGATGAATGTTTCATGGAAATGAATTTACCTCATGTATGTATGATTTTGAATAAATGAAATTTATTGTGTTGATTTGTGTCGTCGTATTTGACGTGTTCATAATTGATAATTATAGAATTTGAGATGTGTTTTGTGTGGAAAAATGATTTGATGTATTTTGGTGTGAGTTGTGGATTGGATTTGATAATATGTTTGATTTTGTTTTGCGTGGAATTTGAAAACCATTAAGTTAAACGAGTATTAAGAATGGGGAACCTCTTAATGTCTTGTTTACTTAGTGTGTGTTTTGTGAAAATCGTTTAACTTAAATGAGCATTAAGAATGGGGAATCTCTTAATGTCTTGTTCACTTAATGTTTGTTGTGAAAATCGTTTAAGTCAAATGAATATTAAAAACGGTGAATCTTTTAATATTGCATTTACTTAACGATTTTAGTGGGTAGAGTCAAGGTGATGCCATGTGATTTGTTGGTTCATCTTGCCCGTGTTGGGATTGTCGAGTCAAGGTGATGCCATGTGATTTGTTGGTTCATCTTGTCTGTGTCGGGATTGTCGAGTCAAGGTGATGCCATGTGATTTGTTGGTTCATCTTGTCTGTGTCGGGATTGTCGAGTCAAGGTGATGCCATGTGGTTTGTTGGTTCATCTTGTATGTGTTTGGATTGTCGAGTCATGGTGATACCATGTGATTTGTTGGTTCATCTTGTCTGTGTTGGGATTGTCGAGTCAAGGTGATGCCATGTGATTTGTTGGTTCATCTTGTCCGTGTTGGGATTGTCGAGTCAAGGTGATGCTATGTGATTTCTGGGTTCATCTTGTTTTTGTTGGGATTGTCGAGTCAAGGTAATGCCATGTGATTTGTTGGTTCATCTTGTCTGTGTTGGGATTGTCGATTCAAGGTGATGTCATGTGATTTGTTGGTTCATCTTGTCCGTGTTGGGATTGTCGAGTCAAGGTGATGCCATGTGATTTGTTGGTTCATCTTATTTGTGTTGGGATTGTCGAGTCAAGGTGATGCCATGTGATTTGTTGGTTCATCTTGTCTGTGTGGGTATTGTGGTGTAACTAATAAGTGTTATGTTTTGGAATTTGGTGATAGCATGTTTGATTGCAATACTATTTCGAAACTCATGATGTGGTAGTGATTGTGTTATAAGTGCTAAGTGTTTTGTTTGGAATTGTGTGATAGCATGTTTGATTGCGTAACTATTTCGAAGCCCAATTTGTCGTGGCGATCGCGTGGGAATTGCTAAGTGTTAAGATTTGGTATTATGTATGAATGTGATTGAGTTAGTTTATGTATTTTTGGAAGAATATACAGGGAAACCGATTTCCCCAATCGATTTGATGAGTTACAGAGACTTCGCAAATTTGACAAAATCGATTTACCCAATCGATTTTGTAATATGTTTTTCAAAACCATTTAAGAAATCGATTTAGCAAATCGATTGGATTCATTACAAGAGCTCAGCAAATTGACGAAATCGATTGGGTCAATCAATTGGCTCTTCATTAAATCGATTGGCTTCAATACAGGGGCCCAGTTTTTCCTTAAATCGATTTGCCGAATCAATTTATTCAAGTCCAGAGTTCAGTTTTCACTAAAAACTTTAAGGAAATCGATTTGCCCGATCGATTGGCTCAATAGAAAATCCTATTTTGAGTTAGATAATTGATTTCTCAATTGATTTATCAATGTATTGGTCAGTTATGTATTACTTGATGGATTGAGAAGTTTATTTTTATTTCATTGACATTTGGCAAGCATTATATGAACTTTTAGCATATGGAAAATCCTTTCAAGGTGCATGCTTAGTTGAGAGGATATTTTGTGGATTTAAAAGCTTAAATGTTATGTGTTAACTGTTAATTTCGGTTGGTGACCCTTTATAACTATTGTGGAAATCTGGGCTTTGCCCTCATATGAGAGCCAGGACAATCCTACCGGTTCGTACCCTACGGATAGGAATGCTTGACTGGAGATATGTTAGGAGGATCTTACGGGGCGCGTGGAGATCACTCAGGGCGTATAGTTTTTGTGTATAGAATGATCAGATTAGGTTGACATAGAGGGAACAAATGTCTTTCTTTTCGGTTGTTTTTATTTTAAATTGGAAGAATGTACAAGTACTAATATTGTCATCATGACATGTTATTTTAGATGGATTCCATGTACCGCTTCTTGATGTGTAAAAGCTTTGGATTTATATTTCGAGAAACTTTTCTGCTGTATGTAAATTTTAATGACTTAAATATTAATCCAAAGGTATTTACTTATTTATTTCTTTGTTTTATTTTAATTTCTTTAAAAAAAATATACACCCTCGCTATGAAAAACGGGGTGTTACATTGGTGCTCTAGCTGAAGGTTAGATTTAGGCACTCTAGTATAGGTATGGAACTGTATGAGGCTCTTTACGGAAGATAGTGTAGGTCTCACACAAGTATATTAGTGTGAAGTTAGGGATAAGTATTTGTAAGGACCTTATTTAGTGCAAGAGACCACTAGTAGAATTCAACTAATTAGAGAAAGGATGCATACAACGTGATGTAGGGAAAATAGTTATGTTGACAAGAGAAGAAAACTATTGGAATTACAAGAAGAGACACATGGATTCTTAAGAGTCTCTTCTAAGACTGGGTGAGAAGGTCAGTGAAAGTCAAAATAAAATAAAACTTTTGTTTCATGGGTTATTTTTAAATTCTAAAGAGAGTAGGTATGCTACTTATCAATTAGCTCTTCCTCCACATGTATGTAAACTTTATGATGTCTTTCTTGTTTCTCAACCCCGAGCATATGTGTTAGATCATTCACACGTGATAGCTCCCGAGTTAGTCCAATTAAAAGATAATTTAATCTTTAATCCTAGATTAATACGTCAGAGATGGCTATTTCATAATCAGAGGAAGAAGTCATATGACAATATCCAAGTCTCCCTGATGCAAGTACATCAATTTCTTTATATTTGCACATGTTGGGTCACTTTGGTTTTATTCACATTGACATAAATTTCGAGGACGAAATTTTTTTAAGGAGGGGAGAAAATATAGCATCCCAAATTAAAGAATTAAAAGTAATTAGAATTTTAAAATATTCTAATTTATACAGTATTTTGATTATATTATTATTATGATTATATTATTATTATTATTATTATTATTATTATTATTATTATTATTATTATTATTATTATTATTACTACTACTACTACTACTACTACTACTACTACTACTATATCAACTATTAATTTGCATTAAATAAGGTAACATTAGTAAGTTGTTGTTTGTCTGAGACTGTAATAATAAGAAGTTTGTTTTGTTTGTTAACGGTTTATGTGAAATAGGTATTAACAAACAAGCTATTATAACAAACTTTTGCTACCTAATTATCTTTTATTAAGGAGTCAAACAAAACCAAACAAACAATCCTATATGAATTCAATATGTATTTGTTTTATTTGTAACAACCAAGAGTTTAGTGGGGCAAATATAAGATACCTAGTCAAACTATCTTATAAATATTTAATTATAAATAGATACAAAAAAGAAAATTAAAGAACACAATAGAAAGAACTATATATGCCACAATAAAGAGGAGTGAAAGTATGATTGTGTTTGCAGTACAAAGGTTAGTAACGACTAACACATACGAAACTTTTTATAAAAGAACGCTTCAAGAGGTGAGTAATCACACCCATTAAACCTTCATGGTACATTTATTTTGGAAATTTAGCATAGAAATAGAGTTAGATATTGTGATTGATATTTTCTTATAAAAATATATTTTTGTCGAGAACCTAACTCTATTAAAATTGAGATTTTATGAATTGTAATAATAGATTATAAATTGATTTATTTATTATTGTTTGTTAAATTACTGTTTTTATGATTGTTTGAATATATATCCTTTAAAAATATTGTTTTATTATATTTTCTTGAATGATCATTGTTATTATATATTCAAATGAAATATTATATTATAAATATGATATTAGGAATATAGTTGTTGACATATGAATTATTTGCATTGTATGTGTTTGAGAAATCTATAATCTTTAAAAAGATTGCTTTATTACATTTTCTTGAATGATCATTGTTATTATTATTCAAATAATATATTATATTATAAATATGATTTTGCGAATATAATTTTTAAAATTATGAATGATTTTGATTATGTGTGCTGGAGATGGGTCTTGTACCCCACATATTGATGAGTTTTAAACTTCACAGAGAGATGAGGTTTAAACTCCACATGGATGAGTATTAAACTTCACAAAGAGATGAGGTTTAAACTCCACATGGATGGGTATTGTACCCCACATATAGATGAGTATTAAACTTCACAAAGAGATGAGGTTTAAACTCCACCTTGATGAGTATTAAACTTCACAAAGTGATGAGGTTTAAACTCCACATGGATGGGTATTGTACCCCACATATAGATAAGTATTAAACTTCACAAAGAGATGAAGTTTAAACCCCACAAGGACGGGTCTTGTACCCCATATATGGAGGAGTATTAAACTTCACAAGAGATGAGGTTTAAACTCCACATGGAAGAGTATTAAACTTCACAAAGAGATGAAGTTTAAACTCCACATGGATGAGTATTAAACTTCACAAAAAGATGAGGTTTAAACTCCACACGGATGGGTCTTGTACCTCACCTTTAGATGAGTATAAACTTCACAAAGAGATGAGGTTTAAACTCCACCTAGATGAGTATTAAACATCACAAAAAGATGAGGTTTAAACTCCACATGGATGGGTATTGTACCCCACATATACATGAGTATTAAACTTCACAAAGAGATGAGGTTTAAACTCCACACAAATGAGTCTTGTACCCCACACTCGATGAGCTAGTGCTCCACATGATTAGATAATACTCACTTTGCAAAAGTAGTATGTCTCCATCATTGAGTTGATTGATTTTTTTATGTAGAATAAATGTGTATATTGGAATTATTTAATTATGATAGATGTGGATTATCGTTAATTTTATTGATGAGTTTTTATTAATTATTGGAAGTAGTTGGTTATTATAGAGAAATCTTGGTAATATCATGAATAGTTCTACTAAATAATTTTGGATAAAGGCGGGTGCCATGATCGACTTTCCGGTTACCGCTCTGGCTCAGAATAATACTTGTTTTAAAATTGTGTGTATTATTCACTGGGATTTTCTATCTCATTAAAATATTGTTTTCAGATACTGAGATCCTTGGGTACGTCAAGAGATGAGAAGTCCTACCTCCTTTGAGAAGACTGATTTCTTTCTATTAGGTTAGTAGATCTAGTATAAGTAGACATCATGTTTACATCGTACTTTATGTTGGGATAAGACACTATTTGCCCAGTTTTGAATATTTTAATTATTAAAGATTTTCCTGTTGTAAGGATTTATTTTGAGATTTCATAACATTACTTCTTTGTAACATTTCATTATTTATTACAATACCTTATTCTCTTACGTAACATTGAATTTTTTTCCGTTATTATCTTAATTTTTATACCCACATAACTAGGCGTTACAATATACTTTTAGGAGCATGCATGAATTGCATATGTTTTGTTGGAACCAATTCGTTCCCTTGAACAACTCCTCTGTGTGCTTTTGATGTTTACAAATGTATTTTGTGAAAAACATTTATTGCACTAATGACTTCATTAAGTGCGTAGGAATTAGAACAGGAAAGTCAAAAGAAACAACATCCGAAGAAGAAATAAGAAGTGGATATCAGAGGCAAATGGGAGATTGTGGAAACCAAGAATTAGAATCGAAAATCAAAATGACACGACCAGAGAAAAGACTCGAGGACACGATCCGTGAAAGTGACCATAGGAAGCAAAGTAAAACTCAGAGAACGCATGTGTTGTTGTGTGCACACATCTAACTCCGAAGATTTGCCTCTTGTGATTATGTGTGTCTGCCTCTGAAGACTGAAACGTGTTTCTTGTTAGCATGTATCTGATGAACAGTATTTTTAAATGTCTCTAATGAAAAGTGCTTTTGCATGCCTCTGGTGAACAATATTTATGCATGGCTCTGATGAACATAATTTTTGCATGCCTCTTATGAAGTCTACTTTTTGCATGACTCTAAAAATTGAAGCTACTTTTCAAGACTGCCTCCAAAGCTCATGTTCCACTAGCTCAAATATTTTCAATGTGTTCCAGAATGTTGCCCTTAATAAGCAACCTCTAAAGTTGTACTTATTGTGATAATGCAACAAAGATAAAGTTTCCCATGCCACTAATTATAAGTCACACAGTTTTTTCTTTGATAGAATTATTCAAGTAACACATCATCTGACTCCAACAATGAAGTCAATAATTCAAATGGAGAAAAATCAATGACTTTGATGGAAGGTCAAAGGCTCTAATAGTTGAGCAAAATACTAAATTGGACTTAGTCGTATGATTACTTCTTAAGGTCCAAATGCAAGCCTAGATTTTTTTCCCGCCCAAATCAAATCAAGCGTATGAAGGAAGACTCAAGTGAATCCATTTGTAAATGTAATTTGAACAAATACGCATAATATCTTTCTAAAATAAGTGCTCAGATCAGATTGGAAAATAAAAAAAAATTCTAACGGTCATATTATCAAAAGATTGTATCAATTTGAACTATGTTAGGAACAAATAATAGTTTACTAAGCTGGAAAGGAGATATGATTCATAATCCTTAAGGAAAAAAATTTAAATCCTAATTTTTCTTCTCAATAGCATTCAAAAATGAAGAACGAAACACAAATTTAAAAATTCAAAAATCTTAAAAACCAAAGTTGTTCAGAAAAACCTTAAGAGTTCAACATTTATGAGTATTCAGAGTTTAAGGTTTTAAGTTCTAGCAAAACAATCTCTCAAAGTAAAATATTCTAAGTATTGTAGTGCGGAAAAATTATGTATCAAATCTGATTAGTAGAAGCAAAACCAAACCAGTTTCCAACTCATTGTAACCCAACCCAATAATGTCTTTAGTGTGCCTCAAGCAATATGTGGATCTCAAGTTGTGTTGAGAATACTTGATTTGTAGGGTTAAGTGGGTAGTTTGCCTCTAACAATTTGAAGGTTTCGTGTTGTGTAGAGAATACTTGACTTGTAAGGTCAATGTGTTGTTTGCCTTAAAATGTTTGTAGGTTTGGGCTATTTAGAGAAAACTAACTTGTAGGGTCAGGTGTTGTGTAATTCAAGATTTTGAATTAGTGGATAAATCCTTTTGTGTGAAACGACTGGACGTAGCTACCAAGTTGGTGGTGAACCAAGATAAAATTATGTGTGTTGTTTTTACATCTGCATTATCTATTTTACTACTGCCTCTAATTAGTAAAATTGTTTAAGTCATCAAATCATAATTAGAATTAAAAAAAGAGTTTTAAATTAGACAAAGACAACTCAACCTCTTTCTCGTATTTGTGCACCTTCATATTTTTATTTTCATTTTAATCTAATTATGTGTTCTAGTTGATTTGCTACTTGAATTATTTAGCCATATTTTATGACTTTTGATACATCATTGTGAATTAATCAAAAATCAATTTCTTTGAATCTTTTATTACAAAGAGATTTTATATTTATTTTTATGGTTGTTAACTTATTATTTTATATAATATTTGTTGTGGGATAAATTGACTCCTTACACCAACATATAGGTACTAATAATCTCGAAGAGTTGCATGAATGGTGTTTGTTTGGTGCACATGTGTGGAAGTAGGAGACTTTTACTTAAAAATAATGTTTTGTATTAATAAAAGACATGTGGTACATTTTTAAAGTTATTTAACTTTCATCCTTAACTTTAAATGGAAATGCAGAGGTGGGTTTTCTTTTGCTAGGAAATAAATGAATCGTAGTTAGTTTCAGCCAACTATGTTTTTTCTTGAATTTTACCTAAAGATAATTTAATTTATTTTAGAGCGTTAATGAACATGTTTCTAACGATTAAAAAATTAACTTTTCAAAAAATAAAAAAATAAAAAAAAAATAATATTCTAGTAAATTCGGTTGCATTCTTTTACAAAAGATATATCAAATCATTTTCTAGTGCACCTTTTATTTATAACATGATTAATCAATCCTAAAAAAACTTATAATCGTTTTTAAAAGAAAATAACTATTTTTTAGTAATGTTTTGGATCAAAATCTAAGACGTTATAGATAGCATATGGTGAGATTAAATAAGGGAAAGATAACGAAATATATTAATGTATGACACTCAACCTAAGTAATTGTTGGATATAATAATGATGTGACATATGAATGTGATGGTGCTAGGCTTAGAGTGACCACAACATGCAAGATCATATAGACATGCATGAGAAATGATAAGTACACTTCTAGTCAACTGAACGTAATTGTCACAAGAAAGAGAGGTTTGAATTATGACCCTTTAAAATCTGCAATTTAATATTATTTTTTAAGATAAAATTTGATGTTATATTAGTATGATAAACCTACTCGTGTTTTGAGAAGGTTCAAGAGCATAACTATATTTCAAATTGATAGTAGTGCCATTCAATGCAATAATATGATAAAAAGATAAGGGTAAGGAAATCACACCAAAGAGAAAACCTAGTTCACTCAACATGGACTAATCCAATAATCACAACTTGTGAGATTTTCACTAATAATAAATTTATCAACCTCTCAACTTAATCTTGTTTCTTTAGTCGCACTTGATTATACACTTCTATTTTCTTAGCCTTAAAGGACTTACAAAAATCACTTAAGTTTTTTTTTTCTCTCTCTCTCAACTAGACAAACTTGACAATATTTATAACAAGTCACTAAAGTTTTCTTTCAACTAGATAAAATTAATTATGTTTAAAATAATATAAACATAAAAAAAATCTTATTAAAACAAATTGGTAGAGTATTAATTTGTTAATTTTATGGGTTAATGTT
>JBBPBT010001345.1:1047389-1069196 GCA_037974875.1 Cicer bijugum | reverse complement strand
ACATTTGAAATTAACAAAAAACAGAACTAAAAAAGTATTAAGTAAAAATAAATAAATTAAATTAACAAAAAACAGAAGTAAAAAAATATTAAGTAAAAAAAATAGAAGTAAAAAAAACAAAAGTAAAACAGAATGAAAAAAGAATTAAATAAAAAAAAAAAAGAAATAACAAAGAAGATGGGAGAGCCACGAACCTTGAGATGGATGGGAGAAAACGCAGGCACGCACCAACGATGAGAAAATGCAGCAACGACGGAAAAGAGAAAATGCAGCATCGATGAGAGAAAACGCAGGCACAACGATGAGAACGCTTGGATGGAAACGAAAAAGAGAAGATGAGAAGAACACTTGGATCTAGCATCTAAAGGGAGTAATACCAAAATTACCCCTAAAACTTTTTAAAATTTAGGGGTAAAATTGGTTTTTGACGGAAAAAAAACCCAGATTTTTTTATTTTAGGGTTTTCAAAGCCACGACCCGTGACCCGTGACCCGCGGCCATTTTTGTCACCGCTCCGCTCCGGCGCGATCCCGACGCTATTGACTGCCTAGTTTAACATACAAAAGATACAGTCTAACTCAGGGATCTTTTGGAACAATAGGAGTAATGAATCATGGGGTACCAACAGTGACAAATGGAATATGGGTGCATGTCGCGAATAACAATAACAATAATAATAATAATAATAATAATAATAATAATAATAATGATAATAAATTAATAATTAATAATAATAACAATAATATTAATAATATCTAAACAATGTACCTATCATTAGCCAGATTCCAAGCTTCTTGCCTCAATTCTGGAGGTGTTTCAAGGGTAGCAAGGTAATTAGAAATAAACTTGTGCGGATGCTCAACATGACAAATAAATCCCATTTCTTTCAAAATATGTCTATCTGTTCTGCTCAGCTCCATTTTCAATTCAACGTATTTCTGTTCAATAAAATGAAAACAAAATCATTCAAAAGACTAAATTATTGAAATGATATTCATAGCATGTATGTGATACAGTAGATAAATGATTAACAAAAAATTCAGAAAACAATTATAATGATCATCAAAAAGAGACTGAGCTCTCATACAAGTTAAACCAGAACCAAGCTCGTGGCTGAGAGAAAAGAAACACACTCTCTACTTATGATTGATGAATGAATGGCAATCCCACTATGCTCTGATTACTTTATTGGAATATCCTAACTAACTGCTAGGTTAGCAGATTTCTAATTCTCTCCCTTCGACTCTTTCTTTTTCTTACCGCTCACACACCTTCCATATCACGGGCCTGTCATTCTTGAATCCCATTAATGCATTTGTATCAGACCCACAATTTGATTCTAAATTCAAGATTCCCATCAAAAGGTGACTGCCAGAAAAAGCATTAAACACTTCACATTCTTGCGCACAGGCCAATTAACAACAATCTTCAGTTTCTTTGGATAAAGACACTCTCTGTCTAAGGGCCCCAACAGAAAGTGACCCATGAATGAATGCCAATCCCACTACCCTCTTATGACATGCTAAGTTAACTACGGTTAGCAGATTTCTAATTATCTACCTTGTGCTCTTTCTTTTTCTTACACTCATACACCTTTGATACCACAGGCCTGTTATTCTTAAAGTCCATTAAGGCATCTGATGCAGACTCATAATATGGTCAAAATCTATAAAAAAATATAAGGGATAAAATGGGAACTTCCCACCTTGGAATACAAGTCTAAATGCTCCATGGACAAGTTCTCCCTTCTGCATTCCATCCAGTGAAACATAATGAGTACTTGTCTAGTTTTTCTGGTGTTTTCCTCTAATTTTGAAGCCAACCACACACAGCTTACAGCAACTTTCTGCAAAAAGAGATGATATGAGCATTTGGATTCATTATGCAAAAGAGAGGAAAAGAGAAAGTAATATATAAATCAAGACCTTGACATTGAAACGCGCAAATGACTTTTTGCAATAGAAACGATGAAATAGAACCTGCCCTGTGGCCATGACCGCTTGTGGTCTGACACACATTTAGGTAACAAACTAAACTGAATTGTGAGAAATTAAATGAAAATGAAAACAATAATACTAACAAAAAGGATACAATCGAAGTAAAATGCCACTTTCTTGGATGAGATCACAGCCATAGATTCTAAGGGTGGTTTCAGTAGCTTCATCTATACCATCTTTTCTAGAGGGTGAATTTGTTAGCTGCTCATCCGTGAGGTAAAATGTGTCAATTGCTGTGTAGATCATCTCTTTTATCCTCCCTCCACCATAACACAATCATAATAAGGTTTCATGAAATTTTAAAAAATAAATAAAAAAAGGAGAAACTTGAACTTTGTTGTTAAAATATAATCAACTTTAGAAGTGATAGAAGCTAAATTGAGAGACTATTGAAACAAAACGATTAGAGACAAGAAGTACCATAAATGGAGAAATTAGAAGTGGTAGGAGCTAAATATGCCGATCCCTGTAGTTTTATCAAATTTTCAAGTTCCTATAGTTTAAAATGATAAAAAATCCTTAAATTTTAAATTTTTATTAACTCTTAATACTCTGTTAACTTATCTTTTCCACGTCACTTGTTTACTTGGGAAAATCATAAGGAGAGATGGTAAACAAGATGATAATAATAATAATAATAATTATTATTATTATTATTATTATTATTATATATTAAAAATAATAAAGCTTAATTGCAGTTTTAGTCCTCATATTTTTACTAATTCACGAAATTGACCCCCTATTTTAATAGAGAGACCAATTCCGTGAATTAATAATAATAGAAAGACCAAAATTGCAACTAGGCCTAATAATAATAATAATAATAATACTTCTAGGTTCATGGTTCAAAATCAAATTGTACAACATTAATGGTTTGGTTCAGTCCTTAAAAACCACTTTAATAAAAACAGGATGATTTTTGAAACAATTCTAATTCGATTCTATCATATTTTGAACCAAAAGATTATTAGTTCCAAATGAGAATCTTTCAGATGCAAATTCAACTAACAAATCAGTAGCAGTAATCAGACCAATAAACAAACTAACTGGTGTAACAATAAAAAAGCCCATTCTGATTTTCTTTCTAATTGAAAATCCCATTCTGCTTTTGATCCCAAGTAAAACAACATTGAACAAAATGATTGAAAAAAATAAACATAATAGAAGAACAATAATTCAATGAAACAACACACCAAAAAAACAATCAAAACAAAAATAAAATGTTCAAAATAAGAATCAAAACAAACATTGAAATAACATAAAAGAAGAATAAATAAGAGAAAAAAACTTGGTAAAGATGAATAGAAACAAACCAGAACTAAACGATGTAGAAGGAAGGAAGGTACCGGGTTGTCGGAAAACGCTGCGAGAAAGTCGGTGGTCTTGGGTGATGGCAAAGTCAGGATGATTTTGGAGTTTTGGGTGAAAGGGTAGAAGGAATTGCTAAGACGATAGAAGCGTATAAACTAAAAATAAAATAAAAATTAAAAAAAAACCTATTTATATAGTTCATTGAGATTTTTGTAGAATTTAAAAGATTTTTGTAGAATTTAAAAGATTTTTTGTTATACAAAATCTTTTTTTATTAAATTAAGATTTTATAAGATTTGAAATAATTTTTGAGATAGTTAATTAAGATTTTCAAGATTTGTTAAAGAGTATAACAAAATTCTAAAATATTCAATTGAGAATTTTTATGATTTATAAAAGGTTGTGATATTTGTAATTTCTTGTATATATTTATATATATCTCATGTCTCCAAAATTCCACCACTCCCCTCTCTTTTGAACAACCACGTAATGAGATTATTATTTAATTTATTTTTCAATTCTTTTTATCTCTATAAAAATATTTAGTTATATGTTTCTTCCTTTTTTTAATCGTCAAGTATATATTTTCCCAAGTTACCAATACCACATATGAATTACATGGATATATTAACAAAAGTCGAACCCATAATTTAATTTGCCAAGACCTCCTTGTGATTGGTTGAGATGTTTGTCTACATATATATTTTAATTGATGCAAACTATTAGACATACCTAATGTATTTTACTACCTTTGTTACCTCATTTTTATTTTAGTGTTATAATTAAGATAGAGTTATTTTGATTATCCATTTTTATTAGGCTTTCTGTTTTTTGTTAGTTAAGCAGTTATATATTCCT
This sequence comes from Cicer bijugum, assembly GCA_037974875.1. Classification (NCBI taxonomy): domain Eukaryota; kingdom Viridiplantae; phylum Streptophyta; class Magnoliopsida; order Fabales; family Fabaceae; genus Cicer; species Cicer bijugum. Next base: position 1,065,030 of record JBBPBT010001345.1, on the reverse strand, counting down.
TTTGGGTTCAATCCTATATAAAAGAGAGAGAACCCCTCTTTTGTAATGTGAGAAAGATTTATTATAATCAATATAGAGGTATTTCTAGATATGCCCTTCATTGAATATGAAATTTACTAACATGGTATCAGTCACTCTAAACCTAGTAATTTCTCATTCGTCTTCTTCATCTTGAGTTTTTTCTTCTCCTCCTCCTCCGCGATTTCTCTCGGGTTTTTTCTCTGCAATTCGCGATGGATTCTAATCATGATGCATCTTCTTCTTCATCGTTTGATGATAATTCCAACATCCAACAAGATATCAAAAAATCCCCAAATCTCAATCGCAGTTATCAAAATGACATGCTTGATCCCTTCTTTATGCATCCCAGTGATAATCCTGGCCTTGCACTTGTGTCTCCACCTCTCAACAACACCAACTTCCACTCATGGTCTCGTGCGATGCTAGTTTCCCTTCGTTCGAAGAACAAATCTGGTTTTTTTCTTGGAACTATTTCTCGCCCTAAAGATACAGATCGACTTTCGATGGCATGGGATCGATGTAACACGATGGTTATGTCTTGGATTACGAACTCACTCGAACTGGATATCGCACAAAGCATTATGTGTAACACCCTAATTTATTGTTATACCTTAATTTATTATTATTATTATTATTATTATTATTATTGTTATTATAAAGTAGTGATATTTTTTTATACATGTGTTTCTTGTGATGTAATAATTTTTTTACGTGTATTTTTGTTGTCTTTGTAGTTAGGTAAATTAAAATCATTGATAATTGATATTAGACCTATTTATTTTATTTAAAATAATAATAATATATACGGATTGCTATCATATTAAGCCTCATATTTTAGTATTGTTGTTGTTATCTAGACCTTTATTATTTAAATTTCTTTTTATGTAAGTATATAAATATAAAATAACTATATTAATTATTTATTCAATACAATAATGACGATGATGCCGTCATTAAATTTAATACTCCATATAATAGCCTAATAATTCATATTAATAGCCTATGTAATAAATTGAATTCACCATAAACGAAATTAATGGATGTAAATTAATTCTAAATTCATAATATATATATATAACACCCTAAATATTTAATTAATAAATAATAGTAAATTATAATAAATTATATTATATGTATATTCTATGTGGTGTGATAATTTTCTTTGTATTTTTTTATCCTAATAATTTATTTAAATTGTTAATATTAACTATAATTGGCTTACAAAAAAATAAATAAATTAAGATAAATAAATATATATATAATAATACAAGGAGTGAATTTACGTTGTTACATTAATTGTTATCTTTAGCACTGATAAAATGGGTTAATAATAATAATAACTATTATAATAATAATAATAGTAACTATTATAATACATAATAATAATAGTAACCTAGGTCACTATGTAACGTATAGATATATATGGCTACGGCATCCTAGATTAGCATAGCCGCCTCCCATTTTGTATCTGATTCCAATTTGCAACTTGCAATTCCAATTTCATATTCCAGTTCTATTTCCAAAACACAACCATTTCCATTTCCAAATTACAACCAGGTATGCACGGAAATTATTATTCTTTTGGCCTATTGGTGTGTGAGTATGTAGGTGTTTATCTTGTTAGCTCTAAGCCTTGAAGATGTGATAAAAACAAGTATTTAGGAGAGTTTGATTAGTGTTTATGATATGATAGCTTCCTTTTTTTTTTATTATAAACTAATCCTATACTAATCAAAGGTAGAACGAGGGTAAACTTCGCATAAACTTAGTAGCATTTCTGTGATTTATCTTGGGAAATTGATAAAATGTTATACATGATTAGCAATTTTATTTGGTTCATTGGAAACTTGCACAAGTGTTTTTATCCTAAGATAAATTCATAAATTTTTCGGACGCCTCCTAAATCTTATAGCACTTTAGTTCAAAGATATTATTTTGTCTCTAATATTGATTCTTGGATCACTCCATATTGTAATGCTTCTATTGGCGTGTGTTTTTCTAAAGTATTAATAATAAGTTGTGTATTAGGATTTAGAATATAATTTTCTTGAATATGTGATTTGGAATGATGTACCTTTAAACAATATCATGTTGGCCATGAATAGTTAATCAACTATAAATTTTTCTATTTTCATCAACATTGTTATAATGGAACGCTAAAATTTAAAATCCATAAAAGTTTGTATTGCAAAGAATACTGCAAGATGTTTAAAAACAATTGACTCGAATCTTGAGCAGTGTTAAACTAACCTATTGGAATTTAACATACTATTTCCAATTAAGAAAATTATTTATTTATTTTATTATTTATTTATTTTTTATTTTATTTATTTATTTACTTATTTATTCATTTATTTACTTATTTATTTATTTATTAATTATTTATTAATTATTTATTATTTTATTATTTATTTATTCATTTACTTATTTAATTATTTATTATTTATTTTATTATTTATTTATTCAGTTACTTATTTAATTATTTATTATTTATTTTAGTAATTATTTATTTATTTATTTACTTAGTAATGTATTTACTTATTTATTTATTTATTTATCTATTTAAGACACAAACACACCTATTGAATGCACAAGATTGGTTAAAAACGCTAATTGGACAAGAATAAGCCAAGGGAGGACGAAAATGACCAAAATGTTTAGCCAATTACGCAAATGAACTTATTGGATGCACAAGATTGGTTAAAAACCCTAATTGAACAACAATAAGCCTGAGGAGGACAAAAATGACCTAAATGTTCATCCATTGACACAAACGCACCTATTGAATGTACAAGATTGGTTAAAACCCCTAATTGGACAAGAATAAGCCTAGGAAGGACGAAAATGACCGAATTATTCATCCAATGACACAAACACACCAATTTGATGCACCAAATTGGTTAAAAACCCTAATTGGACAAGAATAAGCCTAGGGAGGACGAAAATAACCTAAATGTTTAGCCAACAACACAAATGAACTTATTGGATGCATAACATTGGTTAAAAACCCTAATTGGACAAGAATAAGCCTAGGGAGGACGAAAATGACGTAATTGTTCATTGAATGACACGAACACAACTTTGGTATGCACAAGATTGGTTAAAAACCCTAATTGGACAAGAATAAGTCTATGGAGGCGAAACAGACCTAATTGTTAATCCAATGACACAAACACACCTATTGGATGCACAAGATTGGTTAAAAACCATAATTAGACAAGAATAAGCCTAGGGAGGAAGAAAATGACCTAAATGTTTAGCTAATGACAAAAATGAACTTATTGGATGCACAAGATTGGTTAAAAACCCTAATTGAACAAGAATAAGCCTAGGGAGGACGAAAATGACCTAAATGTTCATCTAATGACACAACTAGACCTACTAAATGCACATGATTGGTTAAAAACCCTAATTGGACAAGAATTAGCCTAGGGAGGACGAAAATGACCTAATTATTAATCCAATGACACAAACACACCGATTGGATGCACAAGATTGGTTAAAAACCCTAATTGGACAAGAATAAGCCTAGGGAGGACGAAAATGACCTAAATGTTTAGCCAATGACACAAATGAAATTGTTTGATGCACAAGATTGATTAGAAACCCTAATTGGACAAGAATAAGCCTAGGGAGGACGAAAATGACCTAAATGTTTAGCCAATGACACAAATGAAATTATTTGATGCACAAGATTGATTAAAAACCCTTATTGGACAAGAATAAGCATAGGGAGGACGAAAATGACCTAAATTTTCATCCAATGACCCGAACACACAAGTTGGACGAACAAGATTGGTTAAAAGTCCTAATTGGACAAGAATAAGCCTAGGGGGTCGAAATTGACCTAATTGTTAATCCAATGACACAAACACACTTATTGGATGCACAAGATTGGTTAAAAACCATAATTGAACAAGAATAAGCATAGGGAGGACGAAAATGACCTAAATGTTAATCAAATGACACAAATAGACCTATTAAATGCACATGATTGGTTAAAAACCCTAAGTGGACAAGAATAGGCCTATGGAGGACGAAAATAACCTAATTGTTCATCCAATGACACAAACACACCTATTGGATACACAAGATTTGTTAAAAACCCTAATTGGACTTGAATAAGCCAAGGGAGGACAAGAATGACGTAATTGTTCATCCAATGACACACACACCTATTGGATGAACAAGATTGGTTAAAAACCATAATTGGACAAGAATAAGCCTAGACAGGACGAAAATGACTTAAATGTTAATCCAATGACACAAATGAAATTATTTGACGCACAAGATTGATTAAAAACCCTAATTGGACAAGAATAAGCCTAGGGAGGACGAAAATGACCTAAATGTTCATCCAATGACCCGAACACACAAGTTGGACGAACAAGATTGCTTAAAAGTCCTAATTGGACAAGAATAAGCCTAGGGGGCGAAATAGACCTAATTGTTAATCCAATGACACATACACACCTAATGGATGCACAAGATTGGTTAAAACCCATAATTGGACATGAATAAGCCAAGGGAGGACGAAAATGACCTAAATGTTTAGCCAATGACACAAATGAACTTATTGGATGCACAAGATTAGTTAAAAACCCTAATTGAACAAGAATAAGCCTAGGGTGGACGAAAATGACCTAAATGTTAATCTAATGACACAAACAGACCTATTAAATGCACATGATTGGTTAAAAATCCAAATTGGACAAGAATAAGCCTAGGGAGGACGAAAATGACCTAAATGTTCATCCAATGACACAAACACACCTATTGAATGCACATGATTGGTTAAAAACCCTAATTCGACAAGAATAAGCCAATGGAGGACGAAAATGACCTAATTGTTCATCCAATGACACAAACACACCAATTTGATGCACCAGATTGGTTAAAAACCCTAATTGAACGAGAATAAGCCTAGGGAGGACGAAAATATCCTAAATGTTCATCTAATGACACAAACAGACCTATTAAATGCACATGATTGGTTAAAAACCCTAGTTGGACAAGAATAAGCCTAGGGAGGACGAAAATGACGTAAATGTTCATCCAATGACCGGAACACACAAGTTGGGCGAACAAGATTGGTTAAAAGTCCTTATTGGACAAGAATAAGCCTAGGGGGCGAAGTAGACCTAATTGTCAATCCAATGGCACATACACACCAATTGGATGCACAAGATTGGTTAAAAACCCTAATTGGACCAGAATAAGCCTAGGGAGGACGAAAGTAACCTAAATGTTTAGCCAATGACACAAATGAACTTAGTGGATGCACAAGATTGGTTAAGAACCCTAATTGAACAAGAATAAGCCTAGGGTGGACGAAAATGACCAAAATGTATAGCCAATTACGCAAATGAACTTATTGGATGCACAAGATTGGTTAAAAACCCTAATTGAACAACAATAAGCCTGAGGAGGACAAAAATGACCTAAATGTTCATCAATTGACACAAACGCACCTATTGAATGCACAAGATTGATTAAAACCCTTAATTGGACAAGAATAAGCCTAGGGAGGACGAAAATGACCGAATTATTCATCCAATGACAAAAACACACCAATTTGATGCACCAAATTGGTTAAAAACCCTAATTGGACAAGAATAAGCCTAGGGAGGACGAAAATAACCTAAATGTTTAGCCAACGACACAAATGAACTTATTGGATGCATAACATTGGTTAAAAACCCTAATTAGACAAGAATAAGCCTAGGGAGGAAGAAAATGACCTAAATGTTTAGCTAATGACAAAAATGAACTTATTGGATGCACAAGATTGGTTAAAAACCCTAATTGAACAAGAATAAGCCTAGGGAGGACGAAAATGACCTAAATGTTCATCTAATGACACAACTAGACCTACTAAATGCACATGATTGGTTAAAAACCCTAATTGGACAAGAATTAGCCTAGGGAGGACGAAAATGACCTAATTATTAATCCAATGACACAAACACACCGATTGGATGCACAAGATTGGTTAAAAACCCTAATTGGACAAGAATAAGCCTAGGGAGGACGAAAATGACCTAAATGTTTAGCCAATGACACAAATGAAATTGTTTGATGCACAAGATTGATTAGAAACCCTAATTGGACAAGAATAAGCCTAGGGAGGACGAAAATGACCTAAATGTTTAGCCAATGACACAAATGAAATTATTTGATGCACAAGATTGATTAAAAACCCTTATTGGACAAGAATAAGCATAGGGAGGACGAAAATGACCTAAATTTTCATCCAATGACCCGAACACACAAGTTGGACGAACAAGATTGGTTAAAAGTCCTAATTGGACAAGAATAAGCCTAGGGGGTCGAAATTGACCTAATTGTTAATCCAATGACACAAACACACTTAATGGATGCACAAGATTGGTTAAAAACCATAATTGAACAAGAATAAGCATAGGGAGGACGAAAATGACCTAAATGTTAATCAAATGACACAAATAGACCTATTAAATGCACATGATTGGTTAAAAACCCTAAGTGGACAAGAATAGGCCTATGGAGGACGAAAATAACCTAATTGTTCATCCAATGACACAAATACACCTATTGGATGCACAAGATTGGTTAAAAACCCTAATTGGACTTGAATAAGCCAAGGGAGGACAAGAATGACGTAATTGTTCATCCAATGACACACACACCTATTGGATGAACAAGATTGGTTAAAAACCATAATTGGACAAGAATAAGCCTAGACAGGACGAAAATGACTTAAATGTTAATCCAATGACACAAATGAAATTATTTGACGCACAAGATTGATTAAAAACCCTAATTGGACAAGAATAAGCCTAGGGAGGACGAAAATGACCTAAATGTTCATCCAATGACCCGAACACACAAGTTGGACGAACAAGATTGCTTAAAAGTCCTAATTGGACAAGAATAAGCCTAGGGGGCGAAATAGACCTAATTGTTAATCCAATGACACATACACACCTAATGGATGCACAAGATTGGTTAAAACCCATAATTGGACATGAATAAGCCAAGGGAGGACGAAAATGACCTAAATGTTTAGCCAATGACACAAATGAACTTATTGGATGCACAAGATTAGTTAAAAACCCTAATTGAACAAGAATAAGCCTAGGGTGGACGAAAATGACCTAAATGTTAATCTAATGACACAAACAGACCTATTAAATGCACATGATTGGTTAAAAATCCAAATTGGACAAGAATAAGCCTAGGGAGGACGAAAATGACCTAAATGTTCATCCAATGACACAAACACACCTATTGAATGCACATGATTGGTTAAAAACCCTAATTCGACAAGAATAAGCCAATGGAGGACGAAAATGACCTAATTGTTCTTCCAATGACACAAACACACCAATTTGATGCACCAGATTGGTTAAAAACCCTAATTGAACGAGAATAAGCCTAGGGAGGACGAAAATGACCTAAATGTTCATCTAATGGCACAAACAGACCTATTAAATGCACATGATTGGTTAAAAACCCTAGTTGGACAAGAATAAGCCTAGGGAGGACGAAAATGACGTAAATGTTCATCCAATGACCGGAACACACAAGTTGGGCGAACAAGATTGGTTAAAAGTCCTTATTGGACAAGAATAAACCTAGGGGGCGAAGTAGACCTAATTGTCAATCCAATGGCACATACACACCTATTGGATGCACAAGATTGGTTAAAAACCCTAATTGGACCAGAATAAGCCTAGGGAGGACGAAAGTAACCTAAATGTTTAGCCAATGACACAAATGAACTTAGTGGATGCACAAGATTGGTTAAGAACCCTAATTGAACCAGAATAAGCCTAGGGTGGACGAAAATGACCAAAATGTTTAGCCAATTACGCAAATGAACTTATTGGATGCACAAGATTGGTTAAAAACCCTAATTGAACAACAATAAGCCTGAGGAGGACAAAAATGACCTAAATGTTCATCAATTGACACAAACGCACCTATTGAATGCACAAGATTGGTTAAAACCCTTAATTGGACAAGAATAAGCCTAGGGAGGACAAGAATGACGTAATTGTTCATCCAATGACACGAACACCTATTGGATGCACAAGATTGGTTAAAAACGATAATTGGACAAGAATAAGCCTAGAGAGGACAAAAATGACCTAAATGTTAATCCAATGACACAAATGAAATTATTGGATGCATAACATTGGTTAAAAACCCTAATTGGATAAGAATAAGCCTAGGGAGGACGAAAATGACGTAATTGTTCATTGAATGACAAGAACACAACTTTGGTATGCACAAGATTGGTTAAAAACCCTAATTGGACAAGAATAAGTCTATGGAGGCGAAACAGACCTAATTGTTAATCCAATGACACAAACACACCTATTGGATGCACAAGATTGGTTAAAAACCCTAATTAGACAAGAATAAGCCTAGGGAGGAAGAAAATGACCTAAATGTTTAGCTAATGACAAAAATGAACTTATTGGATGCACAAGATTGGTTAAAAACCCTAATTGAACAAGAATAAGCCTAGGGAGGACGAAAATGACCTAAATGTTCATCTAATGACGCAACTAGACCTACTAAATGCACATGATTGGTTAAAAACCCTAATTGGACAAAAATTAACCTAGGGAGGACGAAAATGACCTAATTATTAATCCAATGACACAAACACACCGATTGGATGCACAAGATTGGTTAAAAACCCTAATTGGACAAGAATAAGCCTAGGGAGGACGAAAATGACCTAAATGTTTAGCCAATGACACAAATGAAATTGTTTGATGCACAAGATTGATTAAAAACCCTAATTGGACAAGAATAAGCCTAGGGAGGACGAAAATGACCTAAATGTTTAGCCAATGACACAAATGAAATTATTTGATGCACAAGATTGATTAAAAACCCTTATTGGACAAGAATAAGCATAGGGAGGACGAAAATGACCTAAATTTTCATCCAATGATCCGAACACACAAGTTGGACGAACAAGATTGGTTAAAAGTCCTAATTGGACAAGAATAAGCCTAGGGGGTCGAAATAGACCTAATTGTTAATCCAATGACACAAACACACTTATTGGATGCACAAGATTGGTTAAAAACCATAATTGAACAAGAATAAGCATAGGGAGGACGAAAATGACCTAAATGTTAATCAAATGACACAAATAGACCTATTAAATGCACATGATTGGTTAAAAACCCTAAGTGGACAAGAATAGGCCTATGGAGGACGAAAATAACCTAATTGTTCATCCAATGACACAAACACACCTATTGGATGCACAAGATTGGTTAAAAACCCTAATTGGACTAGAATAAGCCAAGGGAGGACAAGAATGACGTAATTGTTCATCCAATGACACACACACCTATTGGATGAACAAGATTGGTTAAAAACCATAATTGGACAAGAATAAGCCTAGACAGGACGAAAATGACTTAAATGTTAATCCAATGACACAAATGAAATTATTTGAGGCACAAGATTGATTAAAAACCCTAATTGGACAAGAATGAGACTAGGGAGGACGAAAATGACCTAAATGTTCATCCAATGACCCGAACACACAAGTTGGACGAACAAGATTGCTTAAAAGTCCTAATTGGACAAGAATAAGCCTAGGGGGCGAAATAGACCTAATTGTTAATCCAATGACACATACACACCTAATGGATGCACAAGATTGGTTAAAACCCATAATTGGACATGAATAAGCCAAGGGAGGACGAAAATGACCTAAATGTTTAGCCAATGACACAAATGAACTTATTGGATGCACAAGATTAGTTAAAAACCCTAATTGAACAAGAATAAGCCTAGGGTGGACGAAAATGACCTAAATGTTAATCTAATGACACAAACAGACCTATTAAATGCACATGATTGGTTAAAAATCCAAATTGGACAAGAATAAGCCTAGGGAGGACGAAAATGACCTAAATGTTCATCCAATGACACAAACACACCTATTGAATGCACATGATTGGTTAAAAACCCTAATTCGACAAGAATAAGCCAATGGAGGACGAAAATGACCTAATTGTTCATCCAATGACACAAACACACCAATTTGATGCACCAGATTGGTTAAAAACCCTAATTGAACGAGAATAAGCCTAGGGAGGACGAAAATGACCTAAATGTTCATATAATGACACAAACAGACCTATTAAATGCACATGATTGGTTAAAAACCCTAGTTGGACAAGAATAAGCCTAGGGAGGACGAAAATGACGTAAATGTTCATCCAATGACCGGAACACACAAGTTGGGCGAACAAGATTGGTTAAAAGTCCTTATTGGACAAGAATAAGCCTAGGGGGCGAAGTAGACCTAATTGTCAATCCAATGACACATACACACCTATTGGATGCACAAGATTGGTTAAAAACCCTAATTGGACCAGAATAAGCCTAGGGAGGACGAAAATAACCTAAATGTTTAGCCAATGACACAAATGAACTTAGTGGATGCACAAGATTGGTTAAGAACCCTAATTGAACAAGAATAAGCCTAGGGTGGACGAAAATGACCTAAATGTTAATCTAATGACACAAACAGACCTATTAAATGCACATGATTGGTTAAAAATCCAAATTGGACAAGAATAAGCCAATGGAGGACGAAAATAACCTAATTGCTCATCCAATGACACAAACACACCTATTGGATGCACAAGATTGGTTAAAAACCCTAATTGGACAAGAATAAGCCTAGGGAGGACAAGAATGACGTAATTGTTCATCCAATGACACGAACACCTATTGGATGCACAAGATTGGTTAAAAACGATAATTGGACAAGAATAAGCCTAGAGAGGACAAAAATGACCTAAATGTTAATCCAATGACACAAATGAAATTATTTGATGCACAAGATTGATTAAAAACCCTAATTGGACAAGAATAAGCCTAGCGAGGACAAAAATGACCTAAATGTTCATCCAATGAACCGAACACACAAGTTGGACGAAAAAGATTGGTTAAAAGTCCTAATTGGACAAGAATAAGAATAGGGAGGACGAAAATGACCTAATTGTTAATCCAATGACACAAACACTCCTATTGGATGCACAAGATTGGTTAAAAACCCTAACTGGACATGAATAAGCCAAGGGAGGACGAAAATGACCTAAATGTTTAGCCAATGACACAAATGAACTTATTGGATGCACAAGATTGGTTAAAAACCCTAATTGACCAAGAATAAGTCGAAGGAGGACGAAAATTACCTAAGTGTTCATCCAATGACACAAACACACCTATTGGATTCACATGATTGGATAAAAACCCTAATTGGACAAGAATAGTTTGATGCACAAGATTGGTTAAAAACCCTAATTGGACACACCTATTGGATTCACAAACACAAATGAACTTATTTGATGCACAAGATTGGTTAAAACCCCTAATTGGACAAGAATAAGCCTTGGGAGGACAAAAATGACCTAAATGTTAATCCAATGACAAAAATGGAAGTATTTGACGCACAAGATTGATTAAAAACCCTATTTAGATAAGAATAAGCCTAAGGAGGAAGAAAATGACCTAAAAGTTCATCCAATGACACAAACACAATTGTTGAATGCACATGATTGGTTAAAACCCCTAATTGGACAAGAATAAGCCTAGGGAGGACGAACATAAACTAAATGTTCATCAAATGACACAAACACACTTATTGGATGCACAAGATTGGTTAAAAACCCTAATTTTACAAGAATAAGCCTAGGGCAGACAAGAATGACGTAATTTTTCATCCAATGACACACACACCTACTCGATGCACAAGATTTGTTAAAAAACCCTAATTGGACAAGAATAAGCCTAGGGAGGACGAAAATGACCTAAATGTTAATCCAATGACAAAAATGAACTTATTGGATGCACAAGATTGGTTAAAAACCCTAATTGGAGAAGAATAAGCCTAGGGAGGACGAAAATGACATAATTGTTCATCCAATGACACAAACACACTTGTTGGATGCACAAGATTGGTTAAAAATCCTAATTGGACAAGAATAACCTTAGGGAGGCGAAATATACCTAATTGCTAATCCAATGACACAAACACACCTGTTGGATGCACAAGGTTGGTTATAAACCCCAATTGGAAAAGAATAAGCCAAGGGAGGACGAAAATGACCTAAATATTTAGCCAATGATACAAATGAACTTATTCGATGCATAAGATTGGTTAAAAACCCTAATTGAACATGAATAAGAATAGGGAGGACGAAAATGACCTAATTGTTAATCCAATGACACAAACACTCCTATTGGATGCACAAGATTGGTTAAAAACCCTAACTGGACATGAATAAGCCAAGGGAGGACGAAAATGACCTAAATGTTTAGCCAATGACACAAATGTACTTATTGGATGCACAAGATTGATTAAAAACCCTAATTGACCAAGAATAAGTCTAAGGAGGACGAAAATTACCTAAGTGTTCATCCAATGACACAAACACACCTATTGGATTCACATGATTGGATAAAAACCCTAATTGGACAAGAATAGTTTGATGCACAAGATTGGTTAAAAACCCTAATTGGACACACCTATTGGATTCACAAACACAAATGAACTTATTTGATGCACAAGATTGGTTAAAAACCCTAATTGGACAAGAATAAGCCTTGGGCGGACAAGAATGACCTGATTGCTCATCCAATGACACACACACACCTATTGGCTGCTAAAGATTGGTTAAAAACCGTAATTAGACAAGAATAAGCCTAGAGAGGACGAAAAAGACCTAAATCTTAATCCAATGACACAAACACACCTATTAGATGCACAAGATTTGTTAAAAACCCAAATTGGACATGAATAAGCCTAGGGAGGATGAAAATGACGTAAATGTTTTGCAAATGACACAAATGAACTTATTGGATGCACCGGATTGGTTTAAACCCCAAATTGGACAAGAATAAGCCTAGGGAGGACAAGAATGACGTAATTGTTCGTCCAATGACACAGAGACCTATTGGAAGCACAAGATTGGTTAAAAACCCTAACTGGACAAGAATAAGCGTGGAGAGGACGATAATGACCTAAAGGTTAATCCAATGACACAAACACACCTATCGAAAGCACATGGTTGGTTAAAAACCCTAATTGGACAAGAATTCGCCTAGGGAGGAGGAAAATGACCTAATTGTTCATCCAATGACACAAACACACCTATTTGATGCACTAGATTGGTTAAAAACCCTAATTGTTCAAGAATAAGCCTAGGGAAGACGAAAATTACCTAATAGTTCATCCAATGACCCAAACACACCTATTTGATGCACCAGATTGGTTAAAAACCGTAATTAGACAAGAATAAGCGTAGAGAGGACGAAAAAGACCTAAATCTTAATCCAATGACACAAACACACCTATTTGATGCACCAGATTGGTTAAAAACCCAAATTGTTCAAGAATAAGCCTAGGGAGGACGAAAATAAACTAATTGTTCATCCAATGTGACAAACATACCAATTGGATGCACAAGATTGGTTAAAAATCCTAATTGGACAAGAAAAAGCCTAGGAGGAAAATGACCTAAATGTTCATCCAATGGCACAAACACACCTTTTGGTTGCACATGTTTGGTTAAAAACCCTAATTGGACAAGAATAAGTCTATGGAGGCGAAACAGACCTAATTGTTAATCCAATGACACAAACACACCTATTGGATGCACAAGATTGGTTAAAAACCCTAATTAGACAAGAATAAGCCTAGGGAGGAAGAAAATGACCTAAATGTTTAGCTAATGACAAAAATGAACTTATTGGATGCACAAGATTGGTTAAAAACGCTAATTGAACAAGAATAAGCCTAGGGAGGACGAAAATGACCTAAATGTTCATCTAATGACACAACCAAACCTACTAAATGCACATGATTGGTTAAAAACCCTAATTGGACAAGAATTAGCCTAGGGAGGACGAAAATGACCTAATTATTAATCCAATGACACAAACACACCGATTGGATGCACAAGATTGGTTAAAAACCCTAATTGGACAAGAATAAGCATAGGGAGGACGAAAATGACCTAAATGTTTAGCCAATGACACAAATGAAATTGTTTGATGCATAAGAATGATTAAAAACCCTAATTGGACAAGAATAAGCCTAGGGAGGACGAAAATGACCTAAATGTTTAGCCAATGACACAAATGAAATTATTTGATGCACAAGATTGATTAAAAACCCTTATTGGACAAGAATAAGCATAGGGAGGACGAAAATGACCTAAATTTTCATCCAATGACCCGAACACACAAGTTGGACGAACAAGATTGGTTGAAAGTCCTAATTGGACAAGAATAAGCCTAGGGGGTCGAAATAGACCAAATTGTTAATCCAATGACACAAACACACTTATTGGATGCACAAGATTGGTTAAAAACCCTAATTGAACAAGAATAAGCATAGGGAGGATGAAAATGACCTAAATGTTAATCAAATGACACAAATAGACCTATTAAATGCACATGATTGGTTAAAACCCCTAATTGGACAAGAATAGGCCTATGGAGGACGACAATAACCTAATTGTTCATCCAATGACACAAACACACCTATTGGATGCACAAGATTGGTTAAAAACCCTAATTGGACTAGAATAAGCCAAGGGAGGACAAGAATGACGTAATTGTTCATCCAATGACACACACACCTATTGGATGAACAAGATTGGTTAAAAACCATAATTGGACAAGAATAAGCCTAGACAGGACGAAAATGACTTAAATGTTAATCCAATGACACAAATGAAATTATTTGACGCACAAGATTGATTAAAAACCCTAATTGGACAAGAATAAGCCTAGGGAGGACGAAAATGACCTAAATGTTCATCCAATGACCCGATCACACAAGTTGGACGAACAAGATTGCTTAAAAGTCCTAATTGGACAAGAATAAGCCTAGGGGGCGAAATAGACCTAATTGTTAATCCAATGACACATACACACCTAATGGATGCACAAGATTGGTTAAAACCCATAATTGGACATGAATAAGCCAAGGGAGGACGAAAATGACCTAAATGTTTAGCCAATGACACAAATGAACTTATTGGATGCACAAGATTAGTTAAAAACCCTAATTGAACAAGAATAAGCCTAGGGTGGACGAAAATGACCTAAATGTTAATCTAATGACACAAACAGACCTATTAAATGCACATGATTGGTTAAAAATCCAAATTGGACAAGAATAAGCCTAGGGAGGACGAAAATGACCTAAATGTTCATCCAATGACACAAACACACCTATTGAATGCACATAATTGGTTAAAAACCCTAATTCGACAAGAATAAGCCAATGGAGGACGAAAATGACCTAATTGTTCATCCAATGACACAAACACACCAATTTGTTGCACCAGATTGGTTAAAAACCCTAATTGAACGAGAATAAGCCTAGGGAGGACGAAAATGACCTAAATGTTCATCTAATGGCACAAACAGACCTATTAAATGCACATGATTGGTTAAAAACCCTAGTTGGACAAGAATAAGCCTAGGGAGGACGAAAATGACGTAAATGTTCATCCAATGACCGGAACACACAAGTTGGGCGAACAAGATTGGTTAAAAGTCCTTATTGGACAAGAATAAGCCTAGGGGGCGAAGTAGACCTAATTGTCAATCCAATGACACATACACACCTATTGGATGCACAAGATTGGTTAAAAACCCTAATTGGGCCAGAATAAGCCTAGGGAGGACGAAAATAACCTAAATGTTTAGCCAATGACACAAATGAACTTAGTGGATGCACAAGATTGGTTAAGAACCCTAATTGAACAAGAATAAGCCTAGGGTGGACGAAAATGACCTAAATGTTAATCTAATGACACAAACAGACCTATTAAATGCACATGATTGGTTAAAAATCCATATTGGACAAGAATAAGCCAATGGAGGACGAAAATAACCTAATTGCTCATCCAATGACACAAACACACCTATTGGATGCACAAGATTGGTTAAAAACCCTAATTGGACAAGAATAAGCCTAGGGAGGACAAGAATGACGTAATTGTTCATCCAATGACACGAACACCTATTGGATGCACAAGATTGGTTAAAAACGATAATTGGACAAGAATAAGCCTAGAGAGGACAAAAATGACCTAAATGTTAATCCAATGACACAAATGAAATTATTTGATGCACAAGATTGATTAAAAACCCTAATTGGACAAGAATAAGCCTAGCGAGGACAAAAATGACCTAAATGTTCATCCAATGAACCGAACACACAAGTTGGACGAAAAAGATTGGTTAAAAGTCCTAATTGGACAAGAATATGCCTAGTGAGGCGAAACAAACCTAATTGTTTATCCAATGACACAAACACACCTATTGGATGCACAAGATTGGTTAAATACCATAATTGGACAAGAAAAAGCCACGGGACGACGAAAATGACCTAAATGTTTAGCCAATGAGACAAATAAACTTATTGGATGCACAAGATTAGTTAAAAACCCTAATTGGACAAGAATAAGCCTTGGGAGGACAAAAATGACCTAAATGTTAATCCAATGACAAAAATGGAAGTATTTGACGCACAAGATTGATTAAAAACCCTATTTAGATAAGAATAAGCCTAAGGAGGAAGAAAATGACCTAAAAGTTAATCCAATGACACAAACACAATTGTTGAATGCACAGGATTGGTTAAAACCCCTAATTGGACAAGAATAAGCCTAGGGAGGACGAACATAAACTAAATGTTCATCAAATGACACAAACACACCTATTGGATGTACAAGATTGGTTAAAAACCCTAATTGGACAAGAATAAGCCTAGGGCAGACAAGAATGACGTAATTGTTCATCCAATGACACACACACCTACTCGATGCACAAGATTTGTTAAAAAACCCTAATTGGACAAGAATAAGCCTAGGGAGGACGAAAATGACCTAAATGTTAATCCAATGACAAAAATGAACTTATTGGATGCACAAGATTGGTTAAAAACCCTAATTGGAGAAGAATAAGCCTAGGGAGGACGAAAATGACATAATTGTTCATCCAATGACACAAACACACTTGTTGGAAGCACAAGATTGGTTAAAAATCCTAATTGGACAAGAATAACCTTAGGGAGGCGAAATATACCTAATTGCTAATCCAATGACACAAACACACCTGTTGGATGCACAAGGTTGGTTAAAAACCCAAATTGGACAAGAATAAGCCAAGGGAGGACGAAAATGACCTAAATATTTAGCCAATGATACAAATGAACTTATTCGATGCATAAGATTGGTTAAAAACCCTAACTGGACATGAATAAGCCAAGGGAGGACGAAAATGACCTAAATGTTTAGCCAATGACACAAATGAACTTATTGGATGCACAAGATTGGTTAAAAACCCTAATTGACCAAGAATAAGTCTAAGGAGGACGAAAATTACCTAAGTGTTCATCCAATGACACAAACACACCTATTGGATTCACATGATTGGATAAAAACCCTAATTGGACAAGAATAGTTTGATGCACAAGATTGGTTAAAAACCCTAATTGGACACACCTACTGGATTCACAAACACAAATGAACTTATTTGATGCACAAGATTGGTTAAAAACCCTAATTGGACA
>JBBPBT010001345.1:986309-1046122 GCA_037974875.1 Cicer bijugum | reverse complement strand
GGGAGGACAAAAATGACCTAAATGTTAATCCAATGACAAAAATGGAAGTATTTGACGCACAAGATTGATTAAAAACCCTAATTAGATAAGAATAAGCCTAAGGAGGAAGAAAATGACCTAAAAGTTCATCCAATGACACAAACACAATTGTTGAATGCACAGGATTGGTTAAAACCCCTAATTGGACAAGAATAAGCCTAGGGAGGACGAACATAAACTAAATGTTCATCAAATGACACAAACACACCTATTGGATGCACAAGATTGGTTAAAAACCCTAATTGGACAAGAATAAGCCTAGGGCAGACTAGAATGACGTAATTGTTCATCCAATGACACACACACCTACTCGATGCACAAGATTTGTTAAAAAACCCTAATTGGACAAGAATAAGCCTAGGGAGGACGAAAATGACCTAAATGTTAATCCAATGACAAAAATGAACTTATTGGATGCACAAGATTGGTTAAAAACCCTAATTGGAGAAGAATAAGCCTAGGGAGGACGAAAATGACATAATTGTTCATCCAATGACACAAACACACTTGTTGGATGCACAAGATTGGTTAAAAATCCTAATTGGACAAGAATAACCTTAGGGAGGCGAAATATACCTAATTGCTAATCCAATGACACAAACACACCTGTTGGATGCACAAGGTTGGTTAAAAACCCAAATTGGACAAGAATAAGCCAAGGGAGGACGAAAATGACCTAAATATTTAGCCAATGATACAAATGAACTTATTCGATGCATAAGATTGGTTAAAAACCCTAATTGAACATGAATAAGAATAGGGAGGACGAAAATGACCTAATTGTTAATCCGATCACACAAACACTCCTATTGGATGCACAAGATTGGTTAAAAACCCTAACTGGACATGAATAAGCCAAGGGAGGACGAAAATGACCTAAATGTTTAGCCAATGACACAAATGAACTTATTGGATGCACAAGATTGGTTAAAAACCCTAATAGACCAAGAATAAGTCTAAGGAGGACGAAAATCACCTAAGTGTTCATCCAATGACACAAACACACCTATTGGATTCACATGATTGGATAAAAACCCTAATTGGATAAGAATAGTTTGATGCACAAGATTGGTTAAAAACCCTAATTGGACACACCTATTGGATTCACAAACACAAATGAACTTATTTGATGCACAAGATTGGTTAAAAACCCTAATTGGACAAGAATAAGCCTTGGGAGGACAAGAATGACCTGATTGCTCATCCAATGACACACACACACACCTATTGGCTGCTAAAGATTGGTTAAAACCGTAATTAGACAAGAATAAGCCAAGAGAGGACGAAAAAGACCTAAATGTTAATCCAATGACACAAACACACCTATTGGATGCACAAGATTTGTTAAAAACCCAAATTGGACATGAATAAGCCTAGGGAGGATGAAAATGACGTAAATGTTTTGCAAATGACACAAATGAACTTATTGGATGCACCGGATTGGTTTAAACCCCAAATTGGACAAGAATAAGCCTATGGAGGACAAGAATGACGTAATTGTTCGTCCAATGACACAGAGACCTATTGGAAGCACAAGATTGGTTAAAAACCCTAATTGGACAAGAATAAGCATGAAGAGGACGATAATGACCTAAATGTTAATCCAATGACACAAACACACCTATCGAATGCACATGGTTGGTTAAAAACCCTAATTGGACAAGAATTCGCCTAGGGAGGACGAAAATGACCTAATTGTTCATCCAATGACACAAACACACCTATTTGATGCACTAGATTGGTTAAAAACCCTAATTGTTCAAGAATAAGCCTAGGGAGCACGAAAATTACCTAATAGTTCATCCAATGACCCAAACACACCTATTTTATGCACCAGATTGGTTAAAAACCGTAATTAGACAAGAATAAGCCTAGAGAGGACGGAAAAGACTTAAATCTTAATCCAATGACACAAACACACCTATTTGATGCACCAGATTGGTTAAAAACCCAAATTGTTCAAGAATAAGCCTAGGGAGGACGAAAATAAACTAATTGTTCATCCAATGTGACAAACATACCAATTGAATGCACAAGATTGGTTAAAAATCCTAATTGGACAAGAAAAAGCCTAGGAGGAGAATGACCTAAATGTTCATCCAATGGCACGAACACACCTTTTGGTTGCACATGTTTGGTTAAAAACCCTAATTGGACAAGAATAAGCCTAGGGAGGACGAAAATGACCTAAATGTTCATCCAATGACACAAACACACCTGTTGGATGCACAAGATTGTTTAAAAACCCTAATTGGGCAAGAATAAGCCATGGGAGGCGAAATAGACCAAATTGTTAATCCAATGACACAAACACACCTATTCGATGCACAAGATTGGTTAAAAACCCTACTTGGACAAGAATAAGCCTAGGGATGACGAAAATGACCTAATTGAATACAATAGATTCGTTAAAAACCCTAATTGGACAAGAATAAGCTCAAAGAGGACGAAAATGACCTAAATGTTAATCCAATGACACAAATGATATTATTGGAGGCATAAGATTGGTTAAAAACCCTAATTGGACAAGATTAAGCCAAGGGAGGATGAAAATGACCTAATTGTTCTTCCAATGACACAAACACACCTATCGGATGCACAAGATTGGTTAAAAACCCTATTTGGACAAGAATAATCATAAGGAGGACGAAAATGACATAATATTTATCCAATGACACAAATGAAATTATTGGAAGCACTAGATTGGCTAAAAACCCTAATTGGACAAGAATAAGCCTAGGGAGGACACGAGTGACCTAATTGTTCATCCAATGACACACACACACCTATTGGATGCACTAGATTGGTTAAAAACCCTAATTGGACAAGAATAAGCCTAGGGAGGACAAGAATGACCTGATTGTTCATCCAATGACACACACACACCTATTGGATGCACAAGATTTGTTAAAAACCCTAATTGGACAAGAAAAAGCCTAGGGAGGACGAAAATGACCTAAATGTTTAGCCGATGACACAAATGAACTTATTGGATGCACAGGATTGGTCAAAAACCCCAATTGTACAAGAATAAGCCTATGGAGGATGAAAATACCTAAATATTTAGCGAATGACACAAATGAACTTAGTGAAAGCACATGATTGGTTAAAAAGCCTAATTGGACATGAATAAGCCTAGGGAGGACGATCATAAACTAAATTTTTATCCAACGAGACAAAGCAACCTATTGGATGCACAAGATTGCTTAAAAACCCTAATTGGACAAGAATAAGCCTAGAGAAGAGAAGAATGATGTAATTGTTCATCCAATGACACACACACCTATTGGATGCACAAGATTAGTTAAAAACCCTAATCGGACATGAATAAGCTTAGAGAGGACGAAAATGACCTAAATGTTAATCCAATGAGACAAACACATATATTGAATGCACATGGTTGGTTTAAAACCCAAATTGGACAAGAATTAGCCTAGGGAGGAAGAAAATGACCTAATTGTTCATCCAATGACACAAACACACCTATTTGATGCCCCAGATTGGTTAAAAACCCTAATTGGACAAGAATAAGCTTAGGGAGGACGAAAATGACCTAATAGCTCATCCAATAACACAAACACACCTATTTGAGGCACGAGATTGGTTGAAAACTCTAATTGGAAAAGAATAAGCCAAGGGAGGACGAAAAAGACCTTATTGTTCATCCAATGATACAAACACACCTTTTAGATGCACAAGATTGATTAAAAACCCAAATTGAAGAAGAATAAACCTAGGGTGGACAAAAATGACCTAAATATTTATCCAATGACAGAAATGAACTTATTTAATGCACAAGACAGGTTAAAACCCCTAATTGGACAATAATAAGCCTAGGATGAAATTGACCTAAATGTTCATCCAATGACACAAACACACCTATTGGATGCACATGTTTGGTTAAAAACCCTAATTGGCAAGAATAAGCCTAGACAGGACGAAAATAACCTAAATGTTAATCCAATGACACAAATGATATTATTGGATGCGCCAGATTGGTTAACAACCCTAATTGGGCAAGAATAAGCCTAGGGAGGAAGAAAAGGACATAATGTTTAGCCAATGACACAAACAAACCTATTGGATGCACAAGATTGGTTAACAACCCTAATTGGGCAAGAATAACCCTAGGGAGGACGAAAATGACATAATGTTTAGCAAATGACATAAAAATACCTACTGGATGCACAAGATTAGTTAAAAACCCTAATTGGACAAGTATAAGCCTAGGGTGGACGAAAATGACCTAATTGTTCATCCAATGACACAATCACACCTATTTGATGCACAATGTAAGTTATAAGCTTCCCTGATCTAGTTTTTGATTTAAGTCTCAAACATACAGTGCACATGAGTCTCTTATAGATATAAATGAAAAATTGAAAAGAGAAACTCATGAACTGAAATGTGATGTAGCTAAGTTCAACAGTGGCAATAACAACCTAGAAAGACTTCTTAAAAATCAGAGAAATCTAGATGTTAAAACTGGACTTGGCTATAAACAAAACATGCATATGAAAAGGCATCAGAAGTTTGTTAAATCTAAACAAATGTATGATAACTTTACTAGACCAAATCAGAAGCCATCCCCTGCTGTTGTGTGTCACTTTTGTTGCAAAAAGGGACATAAGGTGTTCAATTGCAAACTGAAAAAACGTGCCAACAGAGGATGGAAACAAATTTGGAAAGTTAAGGAACCATCATTTGAAACTAACCCCCCAGGACCCAATTTGAATTGGGTACCTAAATCCAAAACGTGACTCTTTTTATGCAGATATGCTTGGCATCCAGGAATCAATCATGGTATCTGGACAGTGGATGCTCCAAGCATATGACTGGAGACAAGTCCAAGTTCTTGTCTCTGAACTTAAAAAGTGGTGGCTTTGTCAAATACGGATATAACAACAAAGGAAAGATCCTAGGCATTGGAGATATAGGAAATAACTCAACTGCTGTTATCAAGGACGTTTTATATGTTGAAGGCCTGAAACACAACTTATTAAGTATTAGTCAGCTGTGTGACAAAGGGTTTAAGGTAAACTTTACTTCCATATCCTGCACACTTGAGCATAAGGATGTTGAAGGTATGAAACTGACAGGTAAAAGAGTTAATAATATTTACATGATAGATTTTGATTCTTTACCTGCAAATGATATCTGTTGCTTGTTGTCTAGTGCTGATGATAGCTGGCTGTGGCACAAACGAGTGGCTCATATTCATATGGACCACTTGAACAGACTTGTCAGCAAGCAGCTAGTCTTAGGTCTCCCCAATAGGAAGTTCTCTAAGGACAGACTATGTGACTCCTGCGAAAGGAGTAAGCTGGTCAAATCCTCTTTCCCCCCTATAGACTTGGTTCAAACCAAGAAGGTTTTAGAGTTGGTGCATATGGACCTGTTTGGTCCATCTCAGGTTAGAAGTTTTGGAGGGAACCTATATGGCTATGTTTTGGTAGATGATTTCACTAGGTTCACATGGACATATTTTCTGACTCACAAGAGTGAGGCATTCTGAACTTTTAAGAAATTTGCGGCTTTGGTTCAGAATGAGAATGACCTGAAAATTATATCCTTAAAAAGTGATCATGGAGGTGAATTCCAAAATGATGCTTTTCAAACCTACTGTGAAAATCATGGTATCAAACATATTTTCTCAGCCCCTAGAACTCCACAGCAAAATGGAGTAGTAGAGAGGAAGAATAGATCCTTAGAAGAGCTTGCTAGGACAATGCTTAAGGATTCTAATCTTCCTAAGTACTTTTGGGCTGACGCCATTAACACTGTTGCTCATGTAGTAAATAGGGTTCTCATTAGACCTCTTCTTAGAAAGACTCCCTATGAGTTATACAAAGGGAGAAAGCCTAACATCTCCTACTTTAGGATCTTTGGGTGTAAGTGATTTGTGTTAAACAATGGCAAGGGACATCTAGGTAAGTTTGATCCGAAGGCAGATGAGGGTATCTTTCTAGGGTATTCCCAAGTTAGTAAGGCCTATAGAATCTACAATAAAAGAACTAAAACTATAGAGGAGTCTGTACATGTCAAATTTGATGAAAACCTGAACAACACTCTTCCTATAGTTAATAAATCTCTGGATGATATTGTGGATTCTGAACCCGTAGAAACCAGTGAGCCTGAACCTCTAACCAACCTTGACTGTGTGGAACCTATTAGGGAAGATGATCTACCCAAAGAGTGGAAGTTTGCCAAGAACCATCCCATAGACAACATTATTGGAGATCATGGCAAAGCTACTGGAGGTCTTGAAACTTCAAGCTGAGCACAGTGAACGGGTGGAAACGTCTCTTCTAAAGCTTCAAGCTTCCTTGGAATCTGTTCAGAAGGATGTTTCAGCCATTCAGGAGCACTTGGGTCTCAAGATGTCTTTTGAAGACATTGCAGAGATAGGGAGGCAATCCACTGCAGAACCACATCCGGACAACGAAGCTGGTTCTGATTCTCATTGGGAGAAGACACCTGCTGAGGCTAATACAGCGGTCTCTCCTACTCCTGCTGGTGATAATGAGAATCAGTCCTAATGTGTTTGGTTGTTTAGGTTTAGTGTTTGTGCTGTTTGCTGTTTGTTGTCTTGTCCTTACAACTGTTGTTTATTAATTTCCTCATGTATATTTGTCTTTTGTCTTTTTTTATTAATGACAAAAGGGGGAGATTTGATTAATTTGAGATTATTTGCTTTGCTTTGATTTGTATCATACCTGCTCTGATGTTATGTATATGCTGATATGCTGATATGTTCATTGTCATTATGCTGATATGGTCATTGTCATTGCTGATATTGCCATTGCTGATATTTTGTAGATGTTCTGATTAATACATATTACATTTATGGTGTGATACATACTAAGCTCTGATATGCATCTGTTCTGACATTTTTTATACTCCATGATGCACCCTGGTTATGCGCTGAAATTGTTTTGTATCATACATTCCAAAACTCAGGGGGAGATTTTAAAATAATCTCAATATTAACTGTATGTTTGTCATTAAATCAAAAAGGGGGAGATTGTAAGTTATAAGCTTCCCTGATCTAGTTTTTGATTTAAGTCTCAAACATACAGTGCACATGAAATATTTGCTTTATCTAATGTTTTTAATTAAGAAACATTTCAGGCAAACATGAAGACACCACACACATGGAACACTAGCTTGCAACTCAAGGAATCAACCAAGGTTGGAGGATGCACTTGAGGAAGATGCAATTTGTATAGTGGTATTAGGTGTCTAAGTATCAAGTTGAGTAAACAAATCACTAGAGTCTCACACAAGTCATTGCCAATGAACTTTTATCTTTCATTCATATGTTATGTTACTCAACTCTGCAACAATCGACTGAACAATCGATTGAATGGTTCATCAATCGAATGGCACATAAACTGTTAAAAATTACTGAGGTCTGTAACAGAATCACTCGATTGTCAACTCGATTGCACAATGGATTGACAATGCGATTGACGCTGAAGTTCAAGTTACAGAGAACACTCAGTTTGTGCCCACTCGATTGACCACTCGATTGTCCACTCGACTGGCAACTCGATTGTTTAAAGTATCTAAGTCACTTTGACCACGATACTCGATTGGCATATCGATTGATGCTATTTTTCAAGTTAAAGTGAGCACCCAGTTTTGGTCAACTTGATTGCTCACTCGATTGAAAGAAATCATAGCATCAGGTCTGAATCAATTTGATCACGACACTCGATTGACCAATCGAGTGATGCTATTTTTCAAGTCACAGTGAGCACCCAGTTTTGGACAACTAGATTGCTCACTCGATTGAAAGGAAATTATAGCATCAGGTCTGAATCAATTTGATCACGACACTCGATTGACCAATCGAGTGATGCTATTTTTCAAGTCACAGTGAGCACCCAGTTTTGGACAACTCGATTGCTCACTCGATTGAAAGGAAATTATAGCATCAGGTTTGAATCAATTTGATCACGACACTCGATTGACCAATCGAATGATGCTATTTTTCAAGTCACAGTGAGCACCCAGTTTTGGACAACTCGATTGCTCACTCGATTGAAAGGAAATTATAGCATCAAGTCTGATTTAGAAATTGAATCAATCGATTGTCCAATCAAGTGAAGCTTATATATTTCAAGTTTCCAAAAACACAGAAAATACGACACTCAATGCAGCAATCGATTATATCCTTATAAATTCGATTGGGCAATCGACTGTCCTGGTGTTTTCCTTGAATATATATAAGATGTTTCAAATCATTTTTTAAAAATATAACTCTTGCATAAAACTTTTCACAATTTTCTTCAGAATCTCTTGCTCTCAATTTTGCATATCTCTGAAAACACTTTGAAAGAAAAGTTTCTTTAGACACAAAAATATTCATTGGCAAATAAAATCTTTTGTGTGATGCTAGAGTGATTGAACACATTTCTTGATACTACTCTTCTTTGTTCATGTAAAAGAAAAATTCTTTGTAATTGATGCTGTAACAAATCCAGTTTGGAAACTGGTGGCTATCCTTGTTGGTGTGGTATCATCAAGAGGAAGTCTACTTTGATCTTGTGTGAGTTTGGGGATAAACTACAAGGATCAAAGGGGTGACAAGATAGGAGTGAAGGGAGTTAGATTGATAGGTCGTGTAGAAGACTGAAAATCTGTAAAAGTACTCGAATTCATTCTATAGTGAAAGGCTGAAATCACATTGTGATTTTGGGACTGGATGTAGGTCGTTGGATTAACGGCTGAACCAGGATATATCGAGGTGCAATCTTTCCTATCCCTTCTCTTTAATTTTCAGCATTGTTTACCTACGTATTCTTGTATGCTTCTTGATAATTTTGTATGTGATTTTAAACTTCCGCTGTGTGTGAGTTGTATTAATGATTGCATGATTAATATGGGAATTATGTCGAACTAGTTGGATTTGATCTTAATTCTCTTGTTGTTAATAAAAAAGAAGTCATATTTTTCCAACACACAAGATTGGTTAAAAACCCTAATTGGACAAGAATAAGCCTAGAGAGGACGAAAATGACCTAAATGTTAATCCAATGACACAAACACACAAGATTGGTTAAAAACCCTAATTGGATAAGAAAAAGCCTAGGGAGGACGAAAAAGACCTAATTGTTCATCCAATGACAGAAACACACCTGTTGGATGCCCAAGATTGGTTAAAAACCCTATTTGGACAAGAATAAGCCTAGGGAGGATGAAAATGACCTAAATGTTCATCTAATGACAGAAACACACCTGTTGGATGCCCAAGATTGGTTAAAAACCCTAATTAGACAACAATAAGCCTAGGGAGGCGAAATAGACCTTATTGTTAATCGAATGACGCAAACACACCTATTGGATGCACATGATTGGTTAAAAACCCCAATTCAACAAGAATAAGCCTAGGGAGTACGAAAATTACCTAAATGTTTAGCCAATGACACAAACAGACCTATTTGATGCACAAGATTGGTTAAAAATCCAAATTGGACAAGATTAAGCCTAGGGAGGACGAAAATGACCTAATTGTTTATCCAATGACACAAACACACCTATGGGATGCACAAGATTGGTTAAAAACCCTATATGGACAAGAATAAGCCTAGGGAGGACGAAAATTACCTAAATGTTCATTCAATAACACAAACACACCTACTGAATGCAAAAGATTGGTTAAAAACCCTAATTGGAAAAGAATAAGCCTAGGGAGGACGAAAATGACCTAATTGTTCCTCAAATGACACAAACACACCTATTGGAAGCACAAGATTGGTTAAAAACCCTAATTGGACACGAATAAGCCTAGGGAGGACGAACATAAACTAAATGTTCATCCATAGACACAAACACACCTATTGGATGCACAAGGTTGGTTACAAACCCTAATTGGACAAGAATAAGTCTAGGGAGGACAAGAATGACGTAATTGTGCATCCAATGACTCACACACCTATTGGATGCAGAAGATTGGTTAAAAACCCTAATTGGAGAAGAATAAGCCATGGGGGCGAAAATGACCTAAATGCTTAGCCAATGACATAAATGAAATTATTGGATGCACAAGATTGGTTAAAAACCCTAATTGGACAAGAATAAGCCTAGGGGGGACCAAAATTACCTAAATGATAATCCAATGACACAAATGAACTTATTGGATGCACAAGATTGGTTAAAAACCCTATTTGGACATGAATAATCCTAGGGAGGACGAAAATGACCTAAATGTTCATCCAATAACACAAACACACCTACTGGATGCACAAGATTGGTTAAAAACCATAATTGGATAAGAGTAAGCCTAGGGAGGACGAAAATGAGCTAAATGTTTAGCCAATGACACAAATGAAATTATTGGATGCACAAGATTGGTTAAAATCCCTGATTGGAAAAGAATAAGCTGAGGGAGGACGAAAATGACCATAAAGTTCATCCAATGACACAAACACACCTACTGAATGCACAAGACCGGTTAAAAGCACTAATTGGACAAGAATAAGCCTAGGGAGGACGAAAATGACCGAATTGTTCATCGAACGACACAAACACACCTATTTGAGGCACAAGATTGGTTAAAAACCCTACTTGGACAAGATTAACCCCAGGGAGGATGAAAATGACATAATTGTTCATCCAATGACACAAACACACCTATGGGATGCACAAGATTGGATGCTCAAGATTGGTTAAAAATGCTAGTTGGACAAGAATAAGCCTAGGGGGGACACGAATGACCTAATTGTTCATCCAATGACACACACACACCTATTGGATGCACAAGATTGGTTAAAAACCGTAATTGGACAAGAATAATCATAGGGAGGACGAAAATGACATAATAATTATTCAATGACCCAAATGAACTTATTGGATGCACAAGATTGGGTAAAAACCCTAATTGGACAAGAATAAGCCTAGGGAGGACACAAATGACCAAATTGTTCATCGACTGACACACACACACCTATTGGATGCACAAGATTAGTTAAAAAATCTAATTGGACAAGGCTAAGCCTAGGGAGGACAAGAATGACCTGATTGTTCATCTAATGACACACAAACACACCTATTGGATGCACAAGATTGGTTAAAAACCCTAATTGGACAACAATAAGCCTAGGGAGGCGAAATAGACCAATTGTTAATCGAATGACGCAAACACACCTATTTGATGCACAAGATTGGTTAAAAACCCTAATTCGACAAGAGTAAGCCTAGGGAGGACGAAAATGACATAAATGTTTAGCCAATGACGCAATCAGACCTATTTGATGCACAAGATTGGTTAAAAACCCTAATTGG
The DNA here is from genome assembly GCA_037974875.1 of Cicer bijugum. NCBI lineage: Eukaryota > Viridiplantae > Streptophyta > Magnoliopsida > Fabales > Fabaceae > Cicer > Cicer bijugum. Next base: position 1,034,794 of record JBBPBT010001345.1, on the reverse strand, counting down.
ACAAGAATACGCCTAAGGACAAAAATGACACTAACACGCCGATTGGATGGACAAGATTTGTTAAGAACCCTAATTGGACAAGAATTAGCCTAGGGAGAAAGAAAATGGCCTAAATGTTTAGCCAATGACATAAATGAACTTAATGGATGCACAAGATTGGTTAAAATCCCTGTTTGGAAAAGAAGAAGCCTAGGGAGGACCAAAATGACCGCAAAGTTAATCCAATGACACAAATGAACTTATTGGATGAACAAGATTGGTTGAAAACCCTATTTGGACAAGAATAAGCCTAGGGAGGAGGAAAATGACCTAAATGTTTATCCAATGACACAAACGCAACTATTGGATGCACACGATTGGTTAAAACACCTAATTGGACAAGAATAAGCCAAGATAGAAGGAAAACGACCTAATTTTTCATCCAATGACACAAACACACCTATTTGATGCACAAGATTGGTTAAAAACCCTAATTGGAAAAGAATACGCCTAAGGAGGACAAAAATGACCTAATTGTTCATCCAATGTCACAAACACACCGATTGGATGGACAAGATTTGTTAAGAACCCTGATTGGACAAGAATAAGCCTAGGGAGGACGAAAATGGCCTAAATGTTTTGCCAATGACATAAATGAACATATTTGATGCACAAGATTGATTAAATACCCTAATTGGACAAGAATAAGACTAGGGAGGACGAAAACGATCTAAATGTTCATCCAATGACAAAAACACACCTATTGAATGCACAAGATTGGTTAAAAACCCTAATTGGACAAGAATAAACCTAGGGAGGACGAAAATGACCTAATTGTTCATCCAATGACACAAACACGCCTATTGGATGGACAAGATTTGTTAAGAACCCTAATTGGACCAAATTAAGCCTAGAGAGGCGAAATAGACCAAATTGTTAATCCAATGACACAAACACACCGTTTGGATGCAGAAGATTGGTTCAAAACCCTAATTGGACAAGAATAAGCCTAAGGAGGACAAGAATGACCTGATTGTTCATCCAATGACACACACACACCTATTGGTTGCACAAGATTGGTTAAAAACCCTAATTGGACAAGAAAAAGCCTAGGGAGGAAAAAATTTCCTAATTGTTCATCCAATGACACAAACACACCTATTTAATACACCAAATTGGTTAAAAACGCTAATTGGACAAGAATAAGCCTAGGGAGGACGAATATGACCTAATTGTTCATCCAATGACACAAACACTCCTATTGGATGCACAAGATTGTTTCAAAACCCTAATTAGACAAGAATAAACCTAGGGAGGACGAAAATGACCTAAATATTTAGACAATGACACAAATGAACTTATTGAATGCACCAGATTGGTTCAAAACCCTAATTGGACAAGAAAAAGCCTAGGATGAAAATGACCTAAAGCCTAGGATGAAAATGACACACCTTTTGGTTGCACATGTTTGGTTAAAAACCCTAATTGGACAAGAATAAGCCTAGGGAGGACGAAATTGACCTAAATGTTCATCCAATGACACAAACACACCTGTTGGATGCACAAGATTGGTTAAAAACCCTAATTGGGCAAGAATAAGCCAAGGGAGGCGAAATAGTCCAAATTGTTAATCCAATGACACAAACACACCTATTCGATGCACAAGATTGGTTAAAAACCCTACTTGGACAAGAATAAGCCTAGGGATGACGAAAATGACCCTAATGTTCATCCAATGACACAAACACACCTGTTGGATGCACAAGATTGGTTAAAAACCCTAATTGGACAAGAATAAGCTTAGAGAGGACGAAAATGACCTAAATGTTAATCCAATGACACAAATGAAATTATTGGTTGCACAAGATTCATTAAAAACCCTGATTGGACAAGATTAAGCCAAGGAATGACGAAAGTGACCTAATTGTTCTTCCAATGACACAAACATACCTATGGGATGCACAAGATTGGTTAAAAACCCTATTTGGATAAGAATAATCATAGGGAGGACGAAAATGACATAATATTTATCCAATGACACCAATGAAATTACTAGAAGCACTAGATTGGCTAAAAACCCTAATTGGACAAGAATAAGCCTACGGAGGACACGAATGACCTAATTGTTCATCCAATGACACACACACACCAATTGGATGCACTAGATTGGTTAAAAACCCTAACTAGAAAAGAATAAGACTAGGGAGGACGAAAATGACCTAATTGTTCCTCAAATGACAGAAACACACCTATTGGAAGCACAAGATTGGTTAAAAACCCTAATTGGACATGAATAAGCCTAGGGAGGACGAACATAAACTAAATGTTCATCCATAGACACAAACACACCTATTGGATGCACAAGATTGGTTATAAAACCTAAATGGACAAGAATATGTCTAGGGAGGACAAGAATGACGTAATTGTTCATCCTATGACACACACACCTATTGGATGCACAAGATTGGTTAAAAACCCTAATTGGACAAGAATAAGCCTAGAGAGGACGTAAATGACCTAAATGTTAATCCAATGACACAAACACACAAGATTGGTTAAAAACCCAAATTGGATAAGCAAAAGCCTAGGGAGGACGATAAAGACCTAATTGTTCATCCAATGACACAAACACACCTATTTGATGCACAAGATTGGTTAAAAACCCTAATTGGACAAGATTAATCCTAGGGAGGATGAAAATGACCTAATTGTTCATCCAATGACACAAACACGCCTATTAGATAGACAAGATTTGTTAAGAACCCTAATTGGACCAAATTAAGCCTAGAGAAGCGAAATAGACCTAATTGTTAATCCAATGACACAAACACACCGTTTGGATGCAGAAGATTGGTTCAAAACCCTAATTGGACAAGAATAAGCCTAGGGAATTTGAAAATGACCTGATTGTTCATCCAATGACACACACACACCTATTGGTTGCACAAGATTGGTTAAAAACCCTAATTGGACAAGAAAAAGCCTAGGGAGGAAAAAATTTCCTAATTGTTCATCCAATGACACAAACACACCTATTTGATACACCAAATTGGTTAAAAACGCTAATTGGACAAGAATAAGCCTAGGGAGGACGAATATGACCTAATTGTTCATCCAATGACACAAACACTCCTATTGAATGCACAAGATTGTTTCAAAACCCTAATTAGACAAGAATAAACCTAGAGAGGACAAAAATGACCTAAATATTTAGACAATGACACAAATGAACTTATTGGATGCAAAAGATTGGTTCAAAACCCTAATTGGACAAGAAAAAGGCTAGGATGAAAATGACCTAAATGTTCATCCGATGGCACAAACACACCTTTTGGTTGCACATGTTTGGTGAAAAACCCTAATAGGAAAAGAATAAGCCTAGGGAGGACGAAAATGACCTAAATGTTCATCCAATGACACAAACACACCTGTTGGATGCACAAGATTGGTTAAAAACCCTAATTGGGCATGATTAAGCCAAGGGAGGCGAAATAGACCAAATTGTTAATCCCATGACACAAACACACCTATTCGATGCACAACATTGGTTAAAAACCCTACTTGGACAAGAATAAGCCCAGGGATGACGAAAATGACCCAAATGTTCATCCAATGACACAAACACACCTGTTGGATGCACAAGATTGGTTAAAATCCATAATTGGACAAGAATAAGCTTAGAGAGGACGAAAATGACCTAAATGTTAATCCAATGACACAAATGAAATTATTGGATGCACAAGATTGATTAAAAACCCTGAATGGACAAGATTAAGCCAAGGGATGATGAAAATGACCTAATTGTTCTTCCAATGATACAAACACACCTATGGGATGCACAAGATTGGTTAAAAACCCTATTTGGACAAGAATAATCATAGGGAGGACGAAAATGACATAATATTTATCCAATGACACAAATGAAATTATTGGAAGCACTAGATTGGCTAAAAACCCTAATTGGACAAGAATAAGCCTAGGGAGGACACGAATGACCTAATTGTTCATCCAATGACACACACACACCTATTGGATGTACTAGATTGGTTAAAAACCCTAATTGGAAAAGAATAAGAATAGGGAGGACGAAAATGACCTAATTGTTCCTCAAATGACACAAACACACCTATTGGAAGCACAAGATTGGTTAAAAACCCTAATCGGACATGAATAAGCCTAGGGAGGACGAACATAAACTAAATGTTCATCCATAGACACAAACACACCTATTGGATGCACAAGATTGGTTATAAAACCTAAATGGACAAGAATATGTCTAGGGAGGACAAGAATGACGTAATTGTTCATCCTATGACACACACACCTATTGGATGCACAAGATTGGTTAAAAACCCTAATTGGACAAGAATAAGCCTAGAGAGGACGTAAATGACCTAAATGTTAATCCAATGACACAAACACACAAGATTGGTTAAAAACCCAAATTGGATAAGCAAAAGCCTAGGGAGGACGAAAAAGACCTAATTGTTCATCCAATGACACAAACACACCTATTTGATGCACAAGATTGGGTAAAAACCCTAATAGGACAAGATTAAGCCTAGGGAGGATGAAAATGACCTAATTGTTCATCCATTGACACAAACACACCTATGGGATGCACAAGATTGGTTAAAAACCCTAATTGGAAAAGAATAAGCCTAGGGAGGACGAATATGTCCTAATTGTTCATCCAATGACACAAACACACCTATTGGATGCCCAAGAGTGTTTCAAAACCCTAATTAGACAAGAATAAAACTACGGTGGACAAAAATGACCTAAATATTTATCCAATGACACAAATGAACTTATTGGAAGCACAAGATTGGTTATTAACCCTATTGGGACAAGAATAAGCCTAGGGAGGATGAAAATGACCTAATTGTTCATCTAATGACACAAACACACATATTTGACTCACAAGATTGGTTAAAAACCCTAATTGGAAAAGAATAAGACTAGGGAGGACGAAAATGACCTAATTGTTCCTCAAATGACACAAACACACCTATTGTAAGCACAAGATTGGTTAAAAATCCTAATTGGATATGAATAATCCTAGGGAGGACGAACATAAACTAAATGTTCATCCATAGAGACAAACACACCTGTTGGATGCACAAGATTGGTTATAAACCCTAAATGGACAAGAATATGTCTAGGGAGGACAAGAATGCCGTAATTGTTCATCCTATGACACACACACACCTATTGGATGCACAAGATTGGTTAAAAACCCTAATTGGACAAGAATAAGCCTAGAGAGGACGAAAATGACCTAAATGTTAATCCAATGACACAAACACACCAGATTAGTTAAAAACCCTAATTGGATAAGAAAAAGCCTAAGGAGGACGAAAAAGACCTAATTGTTCATCAAATGACACAAACACACCTATTTGATGCACAAGATTGGTTAAAAACCCTAATTGGACCAGATTAAGCCTAGGGAGGATGAAAATGACCTAATTGTTCATCCAATGACACAAACACACCTATGGGATGCACAAGATTGGTTAAAAACCCTAATTGGAAAAGAATAAGCCTAGGGAGGATGAATATGTCCTAATTGTTCATCCAATGACACAAACACACCTATTGGATGCCCAAGAGTGTTTCAAAACCCTAATTAGACAAGAATAAAACTACGGTGGACGAAAATGACCTAAATATATATCCAATGACACAAATAAACTTATTGGAAGCACAAGATTGGTTAAAAACGCTAATTGGACAAGAGTATGCCTTGGGAGGACAAAAATGACCTAAATGTTTAGCCAATGACACAAATGAACTTATTGGATGCACAAGATTGGTTATAAACCCTAATTGGACAAGAATAAGCCTAGGGAGGATGAAAATGATCTAATTGTTCATCTGATGACACAAACACACATATTTGACTCACAACATTGGTTAAAAACCTTAATTGGACAAGATTAAGCCTCGGGAGGATGAAAATGACCTAATTGTTCATCCAATGACACAAAATCACGTATGGGATGCACAAGTTGGTCAAAAACCCCAATTGGAAAAGAATAAGCCTAGGGAGGACGAAAATACCTAAATATTTAGCGAATGACACAAATGAACTTAGTGAAAGCACATGATTGGTTAAAAACCCTAATTGGACATGAATAAGCCTAGGGAGGACGATCATAAACTAAATGTTTATCCAACGAGACAAAGACACCTATTGGATGCACAAGATTGCTTAAAAACCCTAATTGGACAAGAATAAGCCTAGAGAAGAGAAGAATGACGTAATTGTTCGTCCAACGACACACACACCTATTGGATGCACAAGATTAGTTAAAAACCCTAATTGGACAAGAATAAGCATAGAGAGGACGAAAATGACCTAAATGTTAATCCAATGAGACAAACACACATATTGAATGCACATGGTTGGTTAAAAACCCTAATTGGACAAGAATTAGCCTAGGGAGGACGAAAATGACCTAATTGATCATCCAATGACACAAACACACCTCTTTGATTCCCCAGATTGGTTAAAAACCCTAATTGGACAAGAATAAGCTTAGGGAGGACGAAAGTGACATAATAGCTCATCCAATAACACAAACACACCTATTTGATGCACGAGATTGGTTCAAAACCCTAATTGGAAAAGAATAAGCCAAGGGAGGACGAAAAAGACCTTATAGTTCATCCAATGATACAAACACACCTTTTAGATGCACAAGATTGATTAAAAACCCAAATTGAAGAAGAATAAACCTTGGGTGGACAAAAATGACCTAAATATTTATCCAATGACAGAAATGAACTTATTTTATGCACAAGACAGGTTAAAACCCCTAAGTGGACAACAATAAGCCTAGGATGAAATTGACTTGAACGTTCATCCAATGACACAAACACACCTATTGGATGCACATGTTTGGTTAAAAACCCTAATTGGACAAGAATAAGCCTAGGGAGGATGAAAATGACCTAAATGTTCATCCAATGACACAAACACACCTGTTGGATGCACAAGATTGGTTAAAAACCCTAATTGGACAAGAATAAGCCTAGAGAGGACGAAAATAACCCAAATGTTAATAAAATGACACAAATGAAATTATTGGATGCACCAGATTGGTTAACAACCCAAATTGGACAAGTATATGCCTAGGGTGGACGAAAATGACCTAATTGTTCATCCAATGACACAATCACACCTATTTGATGCACAAGATTGGTTAAAAACCCTAATTGGACAAGAATAAGCCTAGAGAGGACGAAAATGACCTAAATGTTAACCCATGACACAAATGAAATTATTGGATGCACAAGATTGATTAAAAACCCTGATTGGACAAGGATAAGCCTAGGGAGGACAAAAATGACCTAAATGTTCATCTAACGACAAAAACACACCTGTTGGATGCCCAAGATTGGTGAAAAACCCTAATTGGATATACAAGATTGGTTAAAAATCCAAATTGGACAAAATTAAGCCTAGGGAGGACGAAAATGACCTAATTGTTCATCCAATGACAGAAACACACCTGTTGGATGCCCAAGATTGGTTAAAAACCCTAATTGGACAACAATAAGCCTAGGGAGGCGCAATAGACCTTATTGTTAATCGAATGACGCAAACACACCTATTGGATGCACAAGATTGGTTAAAAACCCCAATTCAACAAGAATAAGCCTAGGGAGGACGAAAATGACCTAAATGTTTAGCCAATAACACAAACAGACTTATTTGATGCACAAGATTAGTTAAAAATCCAAATTGGACAAGATTAAGCCTAGGGAGGACGAAAATGACCTAAATGTTCATCCAATGACACAAACACACCTGTTGGATGCACAAGATTGGTTAAAAACCCTAATTGGACAAGAATAAGCCTAGAGAGGACGAAAATTACCTAAATGTTAATAAAATGACACAAATGAAATTATTGGATGCACCAGATTGGTTAACAACCCTAATTGAGCAAGAATAAGCCTAGGGAGGAAGAAAAGGACATAATGTTTAGCCAATGACACAAACACACCTATTGGATGCACAAGATTGGTTAACAACCCTAATTGGACAAGAATAACCCTAGGGAGAACGAAAATGACATAATGTTTAGCAAATTACATAAAAACACCTACTGGATGCACAAGATTTGTCAAAAACCCTAATTGGACAAGTATATGCCAAGGGTGGACGAATATGACCTAATTGTTCATCCAATGACACAAACACTCCTATTGGATGCACAAGATTGTTTCAAAACCCTAATTGGACAAGAATAAGCTTAGGGAGGACGAAAATGACATAATAGCTCATCCAATAACACAAACACACCTATTTGATGCACGAGATTGGTTCAAAACCCTAATTGGAAAAGAATAAGCCAAGGGAGGACGAAAAAGACCTTATAGTTCATCCAATGATACAAACACACCTTTTAGATGCACAAGATTGATTAAAAACCCAAATTGAAGAAGAATAAACCTTGGGTGGACAAAAATGACCTAAATATTTATCCAATGACAGAAATGAACTTATTTTATGCACAAGACAGGTTAAAACCCCTAATTGGACAACAATAAGCCTAGGATGAAATTGACTTGAACGTTCATCCAATGACACAAACACACCTATTGGATGCACATGTTTGGTTAAAAACCCTAATTGGACAAGAATAAGCCTAGGGAGGATGAAAATGACCTAAATGTTCATCCAATGACACAAACACACCAGTTGGATGCACAAGATTGGTTAAAAACCCTAATTGGACAAGAATAAGCCTAGAGAGGACGAAAATAACCTAAATGTTAATAAAATGACACAAATGAAATTATTGGATGCACCAGATTGGTTAACAACCCAAATTGGACAAGTATATGCCTAGGGTGGACGAAAATGACCTAAATGTTCATCTAACGACAGAAACACAGCTGTTGGATGCCCAAGATTGGTGAAAAACCCTAATTGGATATACAAGATTGCTTAAAAATCCAAATTGGACAAGATTAAGCCTAGGGAGGACGAAAATGACCTAATTGTTCATCCAATGACATAAACACACCTATGGGATGCACAAGATTGGTTAAAAACCCTATTTGGACAAGAATAAGCCTAGGGAGGACGAAAAGGACCAAAATGTTCATCTAATGACAGAAACACACCTGTTGGATGCCCAAGATTGGTTAAAAACCCTAATTGGACAACAATAAGCCTAGGGAGGCGCAATAGACCTTATTCTTAATCGAATGACGCAAACACACCTATTGGATGCACAAGATTGGTTAAAAACCCCAATTCAACAAGAATAAGCCTAGGGAGGACGAAAATGACCTAAATGTTTAGCCAATAACACAAACAGACCTATTTGATGCACAAGATTAGTTAAAAATCCAAATTGGACAAGATTAAGCCTAGGGAGGACGAAAATGACCTAATTGTTCATCCAATGACACAAACACACCTATGGGATGCACAAGATTGGTTAGAAACCCTATTTGGACAACAATAAGCCTAGGGAGGACGAAAATGACCTAATTGTTCCTCAAATGACACAAACACACTTATTGGAAGCACAAGCTTGGTTAAAAACCCTAATTGGACACGAATAAGCCTAGGGAGGACGAACATAAACTAAATGTTCATCCAAAGACACAAACACACCTATTGGATGCACAAGGTTGGTTACAATTACTAATTGGACAAGAATAAGTCTAGGGAGGACAAGAATGACGTAATTGTGCATCCAGTGACTCACACACCTATTGGATGCAGAAGATTGGTTAAAAACCCTAATTGGAGAAGAATAAGCCGTGGGAGGGCGAAAATGACCTAAATGCTTAGCCAATGACATAAATGAAATTATTTGATGCACAAGATTGGTTAAAAACCGTAATTGGACAAGAATAAGCCTAGGGAGGACCAAAATTACCTAAATGATAATCCAATGACACAAATGAACTTATTGGATGCACAAGATGGGTTAAAAACCCTATTTGGACATGAATAATCCTAGGGAGGACGAAAATGACCTAAATGTTCATCCAATGAAACAAACACACCTACTGGATGCACAAGATTGGTTAAAAACCATAATTGGATAAGAATAAGCCTAGGGAGGATGAAAATGAGCAAAATGCTTAGCCAATAACACAAATGAACTTATTGGATGCACAAGATTGGTTAAAATCCCTGATTGGAAAAGAATAAGCTGAGGGAGGACAAAAATGACCTAAAAGTTCATCCAATGACACAAACACACCTACTGAATGCACAAGGCACAAGACTGGTTAAAAACACTAATTGGACAAGATTAAGCCTAGGGAGGATGAAAATGACCGAATTGTTCATCCAATGACACAAACACACCTATGGGATGCACAAGATTGGATGCTCAAGATTGCTTAAAAACGCTAATTGGACAAGAATAAGCCTAGGGAGGACACGAATGACCTAATTGTTCATCCAATGACACACACACAACTATTGGATGCACAAGATTGGTTTAAAACCGTAATTGGACAAGAATAATCATAAGGAGGACGAAAATGACATAATATTTGTTCAATGACACAAATGAAATTATTGGATGCACAAGATTGGGTTAAAACCCTAATTGTACAAGAATAAGCCTAGGGAGGACACGAATGACCAAATTGTTCATCAACTGACACACACACCTATTGGATGCACAAGATTGGTTAAAAACTCTAATTGGACAAGACTAAGCCTAGGGAGGACAAGAATGACCTGATTGTTCATCCAATGACACACAAACACACCTATTGGATGCACAAGATTGGTTAAAACCCTAATTTGACAAGAGTAAGTCTAGGGAGGACGAAAATGACCTAAATGTTTAGCCAATGACACAATCAGACCTATTTGATGCACAAGATTGGTTAAAAACCTTAATTGGACAAGAATACGCCTGAGGACAAAAATGACACTAACACGCCGATTGCATGGACAAGATTTGTTAAGAACCATAATTGGACAAGAATAAGCCTAGGGATGACGAAAATGCTTAAATGTTTAGCCAATGACATAATTGAACTTATTCGATGCACAAGAATGGTTAAAATCCCTGATTGGAAAAGAATAAGCCTAGGGAGGACCAAGATGACCTCAAAGTTAATCCAATGACACAAATGAACTTATTGGATGCACAAGATTGGTTGAGAACCCTTACTGGACAAGAATAAGCCTAGGGAGGACGAAAATTACCTAAATGTTTATCAATTGACACAAACGCAACTATTGGACGCACACGATTGGTTAAAAAACCTAATTGGACCAGAATAAGCCTAGATAGAGCGAAAACGACCTAATTGTTCATCCAATGACACAAACACACCTATTTGATGCTCAAGATTGGTTAAAAACCCTAATTGGACAAGAATACACCTAAGGAGGACAAAAATGACCTAATTGTTCATCCAATGACACAAACACACTGATTGGATGGACAAGATTTGTGAAGAACCCTGATTGGACAAGAATAAGCCTAGGGAGGACGAAAATAACCTAAATGTTAATAAAATGACACAAATGAAATTATTGGATGCACCGGATTGGTTAACAACCCTAGTTGGGCAAGAATAAGCCTAGGGAGGACACAAATGACCTAATTGTTCATCCAATGACACACACACACCTATTGGATGCACAAGATTTGTTTAAAACCGTAATTGGACAAGAATAATCATAGGGAGGACGAAAATGACATAATATTTGTTCAATGACACAAATGAAATTATTGGATGCACAAGATTGGGTAAAAACCCTAATTGTAAAAGAATAAGCCTAGGGAGGACACGAATGACCAAATTGTTCATCCACTGACACACACAGACCTATTGGATGCACAAGATTGGTTAAAAACTCTAATTGGACAAGACTAAGCCTAGGGAGGACAAGAATGACCTGATTGTTCATCCAATGACACACAAACACACCTATTGGATGCACAAGATTGGTTAAAAACCATAATTGGACAAGAATAAGCCTAGGGAGGACGAAAATGACCTAAATGTTCATCTAATGACACAAACACACCTGTTTGATGCCCAAGATTGGTTAAAAACCCTAATTGGATAACAATAAGCCTAGGGAGGCAAAATAGATCTAATTGTTAATCGAATGACGCAAACACACCTATTGGATGCACAAGATTGGTTAAAAACCCTAATTTGACAAGAGTAAGCCTAGGGAGGACGAAAATGACCTAAATGTTTAGCCAATGACACTAACACGCCGATTGGATGGACAAGATTTGTTAAGAACCATAATTGGACAAGAATAAGCCTAGGGAGGACGAAAATGCGTAAATGTTTAGCCGATGACATAAATGAACTTATTCGATGCACAAGAATGGTTAAAATCCCTGATTGGAAAAGAATAAGCCTAGGGAGCACCAAAATGACCTCAAAGTTAATCCAATGACACAAACGAACTTATTGGAAGCACAAGATTGGTTGAAAACCCTTACTGGACAAGAATAAGCCTAGGGAGGACGAAAATTATCTAAATGTTTATCCAATGACACAAACGCAACTATTGGATGCACACGATTTGTTAAAAAACCTAATTGGACAAGAATAAGCCTAGATAGAACGAAAACGACCTAATTGTTCATCCAATGACACAAACACACCTATTTGATGCTCAAGATTGGTTAAAAACCCTAATTGGACAAGAATACGCCTAAGGAGGACAAAAATGATCTAATTGTTCATCCAATGACACAAACACACTGATTGGATGCACAAGATTTGTGAAGAACCCTGATTGGACAAGAATAAGCCTAGGGAGGACGAAAATGGTCTAAATGTTTAGCCAATGACATAAATGAACATATTGGATGCACAAGATGGATTAAAGACCCTAATTGGACAAGAATAAGCCTAGGGAGGACGAAAACGATCTAAATGTTCATCCAATGACTAAAACACACCTATTGAATGCACAAGATTGGTTAAAAACCCTAATTGGACAAGAATAAGCCTAGGGAGGACGAAAATGACATAATTGTTCATCCAATGACACAAACACGCCTATTGGATGGACAAGATTTGTTAAGAACCCTAATTGGACCAAATTAAGCCTAGAGAGGCGAAATAGACCTAATTGTTAATCCAATGACACAAACACATCGTTTGGATGCAGAAGATTGGTTCAAAACCCTAATTGGACAAGAATAAGCCTAGGGAGGACAAGAATGACCTGATTGTTCATCCAATGACACACACACACCTATTGGTTGCACAAGATTGGTTAAAAACCCTAATTGGACAAGAAAAATCCTAGGGAGGAAAAAATTTCCTAATTGTTCATCCAATGACACAAACACACCTATTTGATACACCAAATTCGTTAAAAACCCTAATTGGACAAGAATAAGCCTAGGGTGGACGAATATGACCTAATTATTAATCCAATGACACAAACACTCCTATTGGATGCACAAGATTGTATCAAAACCCTAATTAGACAAGAATAAACCTAGGGAAGACGAAAATGACCTAAATATTTAGACAATGACACAAATGAACTTATTGGATGCACAAGATTGGATAAAAACCCAAATTGGACAAGAATAAGCCTAGGGAGGACGAAAATAAACTAATTGTTCATCCAATGTCACAAACATACCAATTGGATGCACAAGATTGGTTAAAAACCCTAATTGGACAAGAAAAAGCCTAGGATGACAATGACCTAAATGTTCATCCAATGGCACAAACACACCTTTTGGTTGCACATGTTTGGTTAAAAACCCTAATTGGACAAGAATAAGCCTAGGAAGGACTAAAATGACCTAAATGTTCATCCAATGACACAAACACACCTGTTGGATGCACAAGATTGGTTAAAAACCCTAATTGGACAAGAATAAGCCTAGGGAGGACGAATATGTCCTAATTGTTCATCCAATGACACAAACACACCTATTGGATGCCTAAGTGTGTTTCAAAACCCTAATTAGACAAGAATAAAACTAGGGTGGACGAAAATGACCTAAATATTTATCCAATGACACAAATGAACTTATTGGAAGCACAAGATTGGTTAAAAACCCTAATTGGACAAGAATAAGCCAAGGGAGGACGAAAATGACCTAAATGTTTAGCCAATGACACAAATGAACTTATTGGATGCACAAGATTGGTTATAAACCTAATTGGAGAAGAATAGGCCTAGGTAGGATGAAAATGACCTAATTGTTCATCTAATGACACAAACACACCTATTTGATTCACAAGATTGGTTAAAAACCATAATTGGACAAGATTAAGCCTAGGGAGGACGAAAATGACCTAAATGTTCATCCAATGACACAAACACACCTATTCGATGCGTAAGATTTGTTAAAAACCCTAATTGGACAAGAATAAACATAAGGAGGACGAAAATGACATAATATTTATCAAATGACACACATGAACTTATTGGTTGCACAAAATTTGTTAAAAACCCTTATTGGACACGAATAAGCCTAGGGAGGACGAAAATGACCTAAATGTTCATCCAATGACACAAACGTACGTATGGGATGCACAAGATTAGTCAAAAACCCCAATTGGACAAGAATAATCCTAGGGAGGACGAAAATACCTAAATATTTAGCGAATGACACAAATGAACTTTGTGAAAGCACATGATTCGTTAAAAACCCTAATTGGACATGAATAAGCCTAGGGAGGACGATCATAAACTAAATGTTTATCCAACGAGACAAAGACACCTATTGGATGCACAAGATAGCTTAAAAACCCTAATTGGACAAGAATAAGCCTAGAGAAGAGAAGAATGACGTAATTGTTCGTCCAATGACAAACACACCTATTGTATGCACAAAATTAGTTAAAAACCCTAATTGGACAAGAATTAGCATAGAGAGGACGAAAATGACCTAAATGTTAATCCAATGAGACAAACACACATATTGAATGCACATGGTTGGTTAAAAACCCTAATTGGACAAGAATTAGCCTAGGGAGGACGAAAATGACCTAATTGTTCATCCAATGACACAAACACACCTCTTTGATTCCCCAGATTGGTTAAAAACCCTAATTGGACAAGAATAAGCTTAGGGAGGACGAAAATGACCTAATAGCTCATCCAATAACACAAACACACCTATTTGATGCACGAGATCGGTTCAAAACCCTAATTGGAAAAGAATAAGCCAAGGGAGGACGAAAAAGACCTTATAGTTCATCCAATGATACAAACACACCTTTTAGATGCACAAGATTGATTAAAAACCCAACTTGAAGAAGAATAAACCTAGGGTGGACAAAAATGACCTAAATATTTATCCAATGACAGAAATGAACTTATTTAATGCACAAGACAGGTTATAACCCCTAATTGGACAACAATAAGCCTAGGATGAAATTGACCTAATTGTTCATCCAATGACACAAACACACCTATTGGATGCACATGTTTGGTTCAAAACCCTAATTGGACAAGAATAAGCCTAGGGAGGATGAAAATGACCTAAATGTTCGTCCAATGACACAAACACACCTGTTGGATGCACAAGATTGGTTAAAAACCGTAATTGGACAAGAATAAGCCTAGAGAGGACGAAAATAACCTAAATGTTAATAAAACGACACAAATGAAATTATTGGATGCACCAGATTGGTTAACAACCCTAGTTGGGCAAGAATAAGCCTAGGGAGGAAGAAAAGGACATAATGTTTAGCCAATGACACAAACACACCTACTGGACGCACAAGATTGGTTAACAACCCTAATTGGGCAAGAATAACCCTAGGGAGGACGAAGATGACATAATGTTTAGCAAATGACATAAAAACACCAACTGGATGCACCAGATTAGTTAAAAACCCTAATTGGACAAGTATATGCCTAGGGTGGACGACTATGACCTAATTGTTCGTCCAATGACACAAACACTCCTATCGGATGCACAAGATTGTTTCAAAACCCTAATTAGACAAGAATAAAACTAGGGAGGACGAAGATGACTTAAATATTTAGACAATGACACAAATGAACTTATTGGATGCACAAGATTGGTTAAAAACCCAAATTGGACAAGAATAAGCCTAGGGAGGACGAAAATAAACTAATTGTTCATCCAATGTCACAAACATACCAATTGGATGCACAAGATTGGTTAAAAACCCTAATTGGACAAGAAAAAGCCTAGGATGAAAATGACCTAAATGTTCATTCAATGGCACAAACACACCTTTTGGTTGCACATGTTTGGTTAAAAACCCTAATTGGACAAGAATAAGCCTAGGGAGGACGAAAATGACCTAAATGTTCATCCAATGACACAGACACACCTGTTGGATGCACAAGATTGGTTAAAAACCCTAATTGGGCAAGAATAAGCCAAGGGAGGCGAAATAGACCAAATTCTAAATCCCATGACACAAACACACCTATTCGATGCACAAGATTTGTTTAAAACCCTACTTGGACAAGAATAAGCCTAGGGATGACGAAAATGACCCAAATGTTCATCCAATGACACAAACACACGTGTTGGATGCACACGATTGGTTAAAATCCCTAATTGGACAAGAATAAGCTTAGAGAGGACGAAAATGACCTAAATGTTAATCCAATGACACAAATGAAATTATTGGATGCACAAGATTGATTAAAAACCCTGATTGGACAAGATTAAGCCAAGGGATGATGAAAATGACCTAATTGTTCTTCCAATGACAGAAACACACCTATGGGATGCACAAGATTGGTTAAAAACCCTATTTGGACAAGAATAATCATAGGGAGGACGAAAATGACATAATATTTATCCAATGACACAAATGAAATTATTGGAAGCACTAGATTGCCTAAAAACCCTAATTGGACAAGAATAAGCCTGGGGAGGACACGAATGACCTAATTGTTCATCCAATGACACACACACACCTATTGGATGCACTAGATTGGTTAAAAACCCTAATTGGAAAAGAATAAGACAAGGGAGGACGAAAATGACCTAATTGTTCCTCAAATGACACAAACACACCTATTGGAAGCACAAGATTGGTTAAAAACCCTAATTGGACATGAATAAGCCTAAGGAGGACGAACATAAACTAAATGTTCATCCATAGACACAAACACACCTGTTGGATGCACAAGATTGGTTATAAACCCTAAATGGACAAGAATATGTCTAGGGAGGACAAGAATGACGTAATTGTTCATCCTACGACACACACACCTATTGGATGCACAAGATTGGTTAAAAAACCTTATTGGACAAGAATAAGCCTAGAGAGGACGAAAATGACCTAAATGTTAATCCAATGACACAAACACACAAGATTGGTTAAAAACCCTAATTGGATAAGAAAAAGCCTAGGGAGGACGAAAAAGACCTAATTGTTCATCCAATGACACAAACACACCTATTTGATGCACAAGATTTGTTAAGAACCCTAATTGGACCAAATTAAGCCTAGAGAGGCGAAATAGACCTAATTGTTAATCCAATGTAACAAACACACCGTTTGGATGCAGAAGATTGGTTCGAAACGAAACCCTAATTGGACAAGAATAAGCCTAGGGAGGACAAGAATGACCTGATTGTTCATCCAATGACACACACACACCTATTGGTTGCACAAGATTGGTTAAAAACCATAATTGGACAAGAAAAAGCCTAGGGAGGAAAAAATTTCCTAATTGTTCATCCAATGACACAAACACACCTATTTGATACACCAAATTGGTTAAAAACCCTAAGTGGACAAGAATAAGCCTAGGGTGGACGAATATGACCTAATTGTTCATCCAATGACACAAACACTCCTATTGGATGCCCAAGATTGTTTCAAAACCCTAATTAGACAAGAATAAACCTAGGGAGGACGAAAATGACCTAAATATTTAGACAATGACAGAAATGAACTTATTGGATGCACAAGATTGGATAAAAACCCAAATTGGACAAGAAAAAGCCTAGGGAGGACGAAAATAAACTGATTGTTCATCCAAGGTCATAAACATACCAATTGGATGCACAAGATTGCTTAAAAACCCTAATTGGACAAGAAAAAGCCTAGGATGAAAATGACCTAAATGTTCATCCAATAGCACAAACACACCTTTTGGTTGCACATGTTTGGTTAAAAACCCTAATTGGAAAAGAATAAGCCTAGGGAGGACGAAAATGACCTAAATGTTCATCAAATGACACATACACACCTGTTGGATGCACAAGATTGGTTAAAAACCCTAATTGGGCAAGAATAAGCCAAGGGAGGCGAAATAGACCAATGACACGTACACACCTAGGGAGGATGAAAATGACCTAATTGTTAATCCAATAAGCCTAGGAAGGATGAAAATGACCTAATTGTTAATCCAATGACACATACACACCTATTGGATGCACAAGATTGGTTAAAACCCATAATTGGACATGAATAAGCCAAGGGAGGACGAAAATGACCTAAATGTTTAGCCAATGACACAAATGAACTTATTGGATGCACAAGATTAGTTAAAAACCCTAATTGAACAAGAATAAGCCTAGGGAGGACGAAAATGACCTAAATGTTCATCCAATGACACAAACATACCTATTGAAGCACATGATTGGTTAAAAACCCTAATTCGACAAGAATAAGCCAAGGGAGGACGAAAATGACCTAATTGTTCATCCAATGACACAAACACACCAATTTGATGCACCAGATTGGTTAAAAACCCTAATTGAACGAGAATAAGCCTAGGGAGGACGAAAATGACCTAAATGTTCATCTAATGACACAAACAGACCTATTAAATGCACATGATTGGTTAAAAACCCTAATTGGACAAGAATAAGCCTAGGGAGGACGAAAATGACGTAAATGTTCATCCAATGTCCGGAACACACAAGTTGGACGAACAAGATTGGTTAAAAGTCCTTATTGGACAAGAATAAGCCTAGGGGGCGAAGTAGACCTAATTGTCAATCCAGTGACACATACACACCTATTGGATGCACAAGATTGGTTAAAAACCCTAATTGGACCAGAATAAGCCTAGGGAGGACGAAAATAACCTAAATGTTTAGCCAATGACACAAATGAACTTAGTGGATGCACAAGATTGGTTAAGAACCCTAATTAAACAAGAATAAGCCTAGGGTGGACGAAAATGACCTAAATGTTAATCTAATGACACAAACAGACCTATTAAATGCATATGATTGGTTAAAAATCCAAATTGGACAAGAATAAGCCTATGGAGGACGAAAATAACCTAATAGCTCATCCAATGACACAAACACACCTATTGGATGCACAAGATTGGTTAAAAACCCTAATTGGACAAGAGTAAGCCTAGGGAGGACAAGAATGACGTAATTGTTCATCCAATGACACGAACACCTATTGGATGCACAAGATTGGTTAAAAACGATAATTGGACAAGAATAAGCCTAGAGAGGACAAATATGACCTAAATGTTAATCCAATGACACAAATGAAATTATTTGATGCACAAGATTGATTAAAAACCCCAATTGGACAAGAATAAGCCTAGGGAGGACAAACATGACCTAAATGTTCATCCAATGAACCGAACACACAAGTTGGACGAGAAAGATTGGTTAAAAGTCCTAATTGGACAAGAATAAGCCTAGTGGGGCAAAACAAACCTAATTGTTTATCCAATGACACAAACACACCTATTGGATGCATAAGATTGGTTATATACCATAATTGGACAAGAAAAAGCCACGGGACGACGAAAATGACCTAAATGTTTAGCCAATGAGACAAATAAACTTATTGGATGCACAAGATTAGTTAAAAACCCTAAATGAACAAGAATAAGCCTAGGGAGGACAAAAATGACCTAAATGTTAATCCAATGACAAAAATGGAAGTATTTGACGCACAAGATTGATTAAAAACCCTAATTAGATAAGAATAAGCCTAAGGAGGAAGAAAATGACCTAAAAGTTCATCCAATGACACAAACACAATTGTTGAATGCACAGGATTGGTTAAAACCCCTAATTGGACAAGAATAAGCCTAGGGAGGACGAACATAAACTAAATATTTATCAAATGACACAAACACACCTATTGGATGCACAAGATTGGTTAAAAACCCTAATTGGACAAGAATAAGCCTAGGGCGGACAAGAATGACGTAATTGTTCATCCAATGACACACACACCTACTCGATGCTCAAGATTTGTTAAAAAACCCTAATTGGACAAGAATAAGCCTAGGGAGGACGAAAATGACCTAAATGTTAATCCAATGACACAAACACACTTGTTGGATGCACAAGATTGGTTAAAAATCCTAATTGGACAAGAATAACCTTAGGGAGGCGAAATATACCAAATTGCTAATCCAATGACACAAACACACCTGTTGGATGCACAAGGTTGGTTAAAAACCCAAATTGGACAAGAATAAGCCAAGGGAGGACGAAAATGACCTAAATATTTAGCCAATGATACAAATGAACTTATTCGATGCATAAGATTGGTTAAAAACCCTGATTGAACATGAATAAGAATAGGGAGGACGAAAATGACCTAATTGTTAATCCAATGACACCAACACTCCTATTGGATGCACAAGATTGGTTAAAAACCCTATTTGGACATGAATAAGCCAAGGGAGGACGAAAATGACCTAAATGTTTAGCCAATGACACAAATGAACTTATTGGAAGCACAAGATTGGTTAAAAAGCCTAATTGACCAAGAATAAGCCTAAGGAGGACGAAAATTACCTAAATGTTCATCCAATGACACAAACACACCTATTGGATTCACATGATTGGATAAAAACCCTAATTGGACAAGAATAGTTTGATGCACAAGATTGGTTAAAAACCCTAATTGGACACACCTACTGGATTCACAAACACAAATGAACTTATTTGATGCACAAGATTGGTTAAAAACCCTAATTGGACACGAATAAGCCTTGGGAGGACAAGAATGACCTGATTGCTCATCCAATGACACACACACACCTATTGGCTGCTAAAGATTGGTTAAAAACCGTAATTAGACAAGAATAAGCCAAGAGAGGACGAAAAAGACCTAAATCTTAATCCAATGACACAAACACACCTATTGGATGCACAAGATTTGTTAAAAACCCAAATTGGACATGAATAAGCCTAGGGAGGATGAAAATGACGTAAATGTTTTGCAAATGCCACAAATGAACTTATTGGATGCACTGGATTGGTTTAAATCCCAAATTGGACAAGAATAAGCCTAGGGAGGACAAGAATGACGTAATTGTTCGTCCAATGACACAGAGACCTATTGGAAGCACAAGATTGGTTAAAAATCCTAATTGGACAAGAATAAGCATGGAGAGGACGATAATGACCTAAATGTTAATCCAATGACACAAACACACCTATCGAATGCACATGGTTGGTTAAAAACCCTAATTGGACAAGAATTCGCCTAGGGAGGACGAAAATGACCTAATTGTTCATCCAATGACACAAACACCCCTATTTGATGCATCAGATTGGTTAAAAACTGTAATTAGACAAGAATAAGCCTAGAGAGGACGAAAAAGACCTAAATCTTAATCCAATGACACAAACACACCTATTTGATGCACCAGATTGGTTTAAAACCCAAATTGTTCAAGAATAAGCCTAGGGAGGACGAAAATAAACTAATTGTTCATCCAATGTGACAAACATACCAATTGGATGCACAAGATTGGTTAAAAATCCTAATTGGACAAGAAAAAGCCTAGGAGGAAAATGACCTAAATGTTCATCCAATGGCACAAACACACCTTTTGGTTACACATGTTTAGTTAAAAACCCTAATTGGACAAGAATAAGCCTACGGAGGACGAAATAGACCAAATTGTTAATCCAATGACACAAACACACCTATTCGATGCACAAGATTGGTTAAAAACCCTACTTGGACAAGAATAAGCCTAGGGATGACGAAAATGTCCTAATTGAATACAATAGATTGGTTAAAAACCCTAATTGGACAAGAATAAGCTCAAAGAGGACGAAAATGACCTAAATGTTAATCCAATGACACAAATGATATTATTGGAGGCATAAGATTGGTTAAAAACCCTAATTGGACAAGATTAAGCCAAGGGAGGATGAAAATGACCTAATTGTTCTTCCAATGACACAAACACACCTATCGGATGCACAAGATTGGTTAAAAACCCTATTTGGACAAGAATAATCATAAGGAGGACGAAATGACATAATATTTATCCAATGACACAAATGAAATTATTGGAAGCACTAGATTGGCTAAAAACCCAAATTGGACAAGAATAAGCCTAGGGGGGACACGAGTGACCTAATTGTTCATCCAATGACACACACACACCTATTGGATGCACTAGATTGGTTAAAAACTCTAATTGGACAAGAATAAGCCTAGGGAGGACAAGAATGACCTGATTGTTCATCCAATGACACACACACACCTATTGGATGCACAAGATTTGTTAAAAACCCAAATTGGACAAGAAAAAGCCTAGGGAGGACGAAAATGACCTAAATGTTTAGCCGATGACACAAATGAACTTATTGGATGCACAAGATTGGTCAAAATCCCCAATTGTACAAGAATAAGCCTATGGAGGATGAAAATACCTAAATATTTAGCGAATGACACAAATGAACTTAGTGAAAGCACATGATTGGTTATAAACCCTAATTGGACATGAATAAGCCTAGGGAGGACGATCATAAACTAAATTTTTATCCAACGAGACAAAGACACCTATTGGATGCACAAGATTGCTTAAAAACCCTAATTGGACAAGAATAAGCCTAGAGAAGAGAAGAATGACGTAATTGTTCATCCAATGACACACACACCTATTGGATGCACAAGATTAGTTAAAAACCCTAATTGGACATGAATAAGCATAGAGAGGACGAAAATGACCTAAATGTTAATCCAATGAGACAAACACACATATTGAATGCACATGGTTGGTTTAAAACCCAAATTGGACAAGAATTAGCCTAGGGAGGAAGAAAATGACCTAATTGTTCATCCAACGACACAAACACACCTATTTGATGCCCCAGATTGGTTAAAAACCTTAATTGGACAAGAATAAGCTTAGGGAGGACGAAAATGACCTAATAGCTCATCCAATAACACAAACAAACCTATTTGTTGCACGAGATTGGTTAAAAACCCTAATTGGAAAAGAATAAGCCAAGGGAGGACGAAAAAGACCTTATTGTTCATCCAATGATACAAACACACCTTTTAGATGCACAAGATTGAATAAAAACCCAAATTGAAGAAGAATAAACCTAGGGTGGACAAAAATGACCTAAATATTTATCCAATGACAGAAATGAACTTATTTAATGCACAAGACAGGTTAAAACCCCTAATTGGACAACAATAAGCCTAGGATGAAATTGACCTAAATGTTCATCCAATGACACAAACACACCTATTGGATGCACATGTTTGGTTAAAAACCCTAATTGGACAAGAATAAGCCTAGGGAGGACGAAAATGACCTAAATGTTTATCCAATGACACAAACACACATGTTGGATGCACAAGATTGGTTAAAAACCCTAATTGGCAAGAATAAGCCCAGAGAGGACGAAAATAACCTAAATGTTAATCCAATGACACAAATGAAATTATTGGATGCACCAGATTGGTTAACAACCCTAATTGGGCAAGAATAAGCCTAGGGAGGAAGAAAAGGACATAATGTTTAGCCAATGACACAAACAAACCTATTGGATGCACAAGATTGGTTAACAACCCTAATTGGGAAAGAATAACCCTGGGGAGGACGAAAATGACATAATGTTTAGCAAATGACATAAAAATACCTACTGGATGCACAAGATTAGTTAAAAACCCTAATTGGACAAGTATAAGCCTAGGGTGGACGAAAATGACCTAATTGTTCATCCAATGACACAATCACACCTATTTGATGCACAATGTAAGTTATAAGCTTCCCTGATCTAGTTTTTGATTTAAGTCTCAAACATACAGTGCACATGAAATATTTGCTTTATCTAATGTTTTGAATTAAGAAACATTTCAGGCAAACATGAAGACACCACACACATCGAACACTAGCTTGCAACTCAAGGAGTCAACCAAGGTTGGACGATGCACTTGAGGAAGATGCAATTTGTATAGTGGTATTAGGTGTCTAAGTATCAAGTTGAGTAAACAAATCACTAGAGTCTCACACAAGTCATTGCCAATGAACTTTTATCTTTCATTCATATGTTATGTAACTCAACTATGCAACAATCGACTAAACAATCGATTGAATGGTTCATCAATCGAATGGCACATAAACTGTTAAAAATAACTGAGGTCTGTAACAGGATCACTCGATTGTCAACTCGATTGCACAATGGATTGACAATGCGATTGACGCTGAAGTTCAAGTTACATAGAGCACTCAGTTTGTGCCCACTCGATTGACCACTCGATTGTCCACTCGATTGGCAACTCGATTGTTTAAAGTATCTGAGTCACTTTGACCATGATACTCGATTGACATATCGATTGATGCTATTTTTCATGTTACAGTGAGCACCCAATTTTGGTCAACTCGATTGCTCACTCGATTGAAAGAAATCATAGCATCAGGTCTGAATCAATTTGATCACGACACTCGATTCACCAATCTAGTGATGCTATTTTTCAAGTAACAGTGAGCACCCAGTTTTGGACAACTCGATTGCTCACTCGATTGAAAGGAAATTATAGCATCAGGTCTGAATCAATTTGATCACGACACTCGATTGACTAATCGAGTGATGCTATTTTTCAAGTCACAGTGAGCACCTAGTTTTGGACAACTCGATTGCTCACTCGATTGAAAGAAAATTATAGCATCAGGTCTGAATCAATTTGATCACGACACTCGATTGACCAATCGAGTGATGCTATTTTTCAAGTCACAGTGAGCACCCAGTTTTGGACAACTCGATTGCTCACTCGATTGAAAGGAAATTATAGCATCAGGTCTGATTCAGAAATTGAATCAATCGATTGTCCAATCAAGTGAAGCTTATATATTTCAAGTTTCCAGAAACACAGAAAATACGACACTCGATGCAGCAATCGATTATATCCTTATAAATTCGATTGGGCAATCGACTGTCCTGGTGTTTTCCTTGAATATATATAAGATGTTTCAAATCAGTTTTTAAAAATATAACTCTTGCATAAAACTTTTCACAATTTTCTTCAGAATCTCTTGCTCTCAGTTTTGCATATCTCTGAAAACACTTTGAAAGAAAAGTTTCTTTACACACAAAAATATTCATTCGCAAATAAAATCTTTTGTGTGATGCTAGAGTGATTGAACACATTTCTTGATACTACTCTTCTTTGTTCATGTAAAAGAAAAATTCTTTGTAATTGATGCTGTAACAAATCCAGTTTGGAAACTGGTGGCTATCCTTGTTGGTGTGGTATCATCAAGAGGAAGTCTACTTTGATCTTGTGTGAGTTTGGGGATAAACTACAAGGATCAAAGGGGTGACAAGATAGGAGTGAAGGGAGTTAGATTGATAGGTCGTGTAGAAGACTGAAAATTTGTAAAAGTACTCGAATTCATTCTATAGTGAAAGGCTGAAATCACATTGTGATTTTGGGACTGGATGTAGGTCGTTGGATTAACGGCTGAACCAGGATATATCGAGGTGCAATCTTTCCTATCCCTTCTCTTTAATTTTCAGCATTGTTTACCTGCTTATTCTTGTATGCTTCTTGATAATTTTGTATGTGATTTTAAACTTCCGCTGTGTGTGAGTTGTATGAATGATTGCATGATTAATATGGGAATTATGTCGAACTAGTTGGATTTGATCTTAATTCTCTTGTTGTTAATAAAAAAGAAGTCATATTTTTCCAACAATTGGCATCAAGAGCTTAACTTTTTTAGAGAAAAACTCATAAAAGAAAATGACTTCTTTAGATTTCCTAGGAGAAGGAGCATCTCTAACCAGACCCCCTGCCTTTAATGGTACAGCATACATGTACTGGAAAGAAAGGATGCTTATCTTTCTGGAAGCATGTGGGTTGGACATTTTAGATGCAGTACAAAATGGTTCTTACGTTCCTAAAATTGCAGGCACTGAAGGATCATCATGCATCATTAAACCAAGAACTGATTGGTCTGATGATGACAAAAAGAAAGTTGGTTACAATGCTAAAGCAAAGAATATTATAACATCAGCCTTAAGTGCAGAAGAATTCTTCAGTGTGTCAAACTGCAAGACTGCAAAGGAAATGTGGGACACATTGCAAGAAACACATGAAGGTACTACATATGTCAAACGGGCAAGAACAAATACACTTATGCACGAGTATGAACTTTTCTGCATGAAGAAAGACGAATCTATAAATGATTTACAAACAAGATTCACTCACATTATCAACAATCTACATGCCTTGGGAAAAGTTGTGGATAATGAACAGCAGATAGGAAAAGTTATGAGGTGTTTGTCAAGGGAATGGCAGCCCAAGATAACTGCTATTGCTGAGTCTAAAGATCTTGCCAATATGACTATAGCAACACTTTTTGGAAAGCTTCGTGAACATGAGATGAAACTACACAGATTAAATGAGACAGAGCAATCAAACAGAAAAAGCAAAGGACTTGCACTGAAGACTCAAACTCACAAAGCAAAATCTGAACCTGATTCAGAAAGCTCAGAAAGTGAATCAAGTGAAGAACCTGAGATAGGTATGTTGGTCAGAAAATTTAAGAAGTTTCTGAAAAAGAAAGGAGGCCAGTCAAGAAAACCACAGAATTCCAAGACAAAAGGCTCCAGCAAGGGTGATACCAGTGATAACAAAGTCATAACCTGCTATGAATGTGGAAAAACAGGCCACATCAGATCTGAGTGTTACAAGCTGCAAAAGAGAAACAAGCCTACGAAGACTAAGGGCAAGGATCCACAGCCTTCAAACAGGAAAGCTTACATTGCCTGGAACGGCAATGATGAAGATTCATCTGGAGAATCAGAGAATGAAGAAGCTAACTTGTGTCTCATGGCTAACACTGATTCAGAATCTGACAGTGAGGTAAGTATTACATCTAATCCATCTTATGATGAACTTCATGATGCCTTTAATGAATTGCATACTGAATATGTTAATGTACTTAAACAACTGATTAGTACTAAGAAACAGCTAGAAGAAAAATGCTTGCAATATGATGAAGTTAATTTGAAGCATGAGTCTCTTATAGATATAAATGAAAAATTGAAAAGAGAAACTCATGAACTGAAATGTGATGTAGCTAAGTTCAACAGTGGCAATAACAACCTAGAAAGACTTCTTAAAAATCAGAGAAATCTAGATGTTAAAACTGGACTTGGCTATAAACAAAACATGCATATGAAAAGGCATCAGAAGTTTGTTAAATCTAAACAAATGTATGATAACTTTACTAGACCAAATCAGAAGCCATCCCCTGCTGTTGTGTGTCACTTTTGTTGCAAAAAGGGACATAAGGTGTTCAATTGCAAACTGAAAAAACGTGCCAACAGAGGATGGAAACAAATTTGGAAAGTTAAGGAACCATCATTTGAAACTAACCCCCCAGGACCCAATTTGAATTGGGTACCTAAATCCAAAACGTGACTCTTTTTATGCAGATATGCTTGGCATCCAGGAATCAATCATGGTATCTGGACAGTGGATGCTCCAAGCATATGACTGGAGACAAGTTCAAGTTCTTGTCTCTGAACTTAAAAAGTGGTGGCTTTGTCAAATACGGAGATAACAACAAAGGAAAGATCCTAGGCATTGGAGATATAGGAAATAACTCAACTGCTGTTATCAAGGACGTTTTATATGTTGAAGGCCTGAAACACAACTTATTAAGTATTAGTCAGCTGTGTGACAAAGGGTTTAAGGTAAACTTTACTTCCATATCCTGCACACTTGAGCATAAGGAAGTTGAAGGTATGAAACTGACAGGTAAAAGAGTTAATAATATTTACATGATAGATTTTGATTCTTTACCTGCAAATGATATCTGTTGCTTGTTGTCTAGTGCTGATGATAGCTGGCTGTGGCACAAATGAGTGGCTCATATTCATATGGACCACTTGAACAGACTTGTCAGCAAGCAGCTAGTCTTAGGTCTCCCCAATAGGAAGTTCTCTAAGGACATACTATGTGACTCCTGCGAAAGGAGTAAGCTGGTCAAATCCTCTTTCCCCCTATAGACTTGGTTCAAACCAAGAAGGTTTTAGAGTTGGTGCATATGGACCTGTTTGGTCCATCTCAGGTTAGAAGTTTTGGAGGGAACCTATATGGCTATGTTTTGGTAGATGATTTCACTAGGTTCACATGGACATATTTTCTGACTCACAAGAGTGAGGCATTCTGAACTTTTAAGAAATTTGCGGCTTTGGTTCAGAATGAGAATGACCTGAAAATTATATCCATAAAAAGTGATCATGGAGGTGAATTCCAAAATGATGCTTTTCAAACCTACTGTGAAAATCATGGTATCAAACATATTTTCTCAGCCCCTAGAACTCCACAGCAAAATGGAGTAGTAGAGAGGAAGAATAGATCCTTAGAAGAGCTTGCTAGGACAATGCTTAAGGATTCTAATCTTCCTAAGTACTTTTGGGCTGACGCCATTAACACTGTTGCTCATGTAGTAAATAGGGTTCTCATTAGACCTCTTCTTAGAAAGACTCCCTATGAGTTATACAAAGGGAGAAAGCCTAACATCTCCAACTTTAGGATCTTTGGGTGTAAGTGCTCTGTGTTAAACAATGGCAAGGGACATCTAGGTAAGTTTGATCCGAAGGCAGATGAGGGTATCTTTCTAGGGTATTCCCAAGTTAGTAAGGCCTATAGAATCTACAATAAAAGAACTAAAACTATAGAGGAGTCTGTACATGTCAAATTTGATGAAAACCTGAACAACACTCTTCCTATAGTTAATAAATCTTTGGATGATATTGTGGATTCTGAACCCGTAGAAACCAGTGAACCTGAACCTCTAACCAACCTTGACTGTGTGGAACCTATTAGGGAAGATGATCTACCCAAAGAGTGGAAGTTTGCCAAGAACCATCCCATAGACAACATTATTGGAGAGATTTCAAAAGGAGTTTCAACCAGGAAATCCCTTAGAGAGTTTTGCAACCTTACAGCTTTTGTTTCTCAGATAGAACCCAAAAACATTAAGGAAGCTCTTATGGACCATGATTGGATAGTAGCTATGCAAGAAGAACTCAATCAGTTTGAGAGAAACCAAGTGTGGACTCTTGTTCCAAGACCAGAAAATAAACATGTCATAGGAACTAGGTGGGTTTTCAGAAACAAAATGGATGAGAATGGTGTGATTACTAGGAATAAAGCTAGGTTAGTAGCCAAGGGGTACAACCAGGAAGAGGGGATAGACTATGATGAGACTTATGCCCCAGTAGCCAGATTAGAAGCTATCAGGATTCTGTTGGCCTATGCATGTATAATGGATTTCAAATTATTTCAAATGGATGTTAAAAGTGCTTTTTTGAATGGAGACATTCAGGAGGAAGTTTTTGTAAGTCAAACTCCTGGTTTTGAAGATCCTAAACTTCCAAATCATGTGTTTAAACTTACAAAAGCTATCTATGGCTTGAAACAAGCTCCAAGAGCTTGGTATGATAAGCTGAGCAATTTCCTTTTACAAGAAAATTTTTCAAGGGGAAATGTAGATAAAACTCTTTTTATCAAAAGACAAGGAAAAGATATTTTATTGGTCCAAATTTATGTTGACGACATCATATTTGGATCAACAAATGATAAGCTTTGTAAAGATTTTGAAAATACTATGAAAGGCAGATTTGAAATGTCCATGATGGGAGAATTGACTTACTTCCTAGGATTTCAAATCAAACAAAGCAAAAATGGCATTTTCCTTAGTCAATCAAAATATTGCAGTGATCTTTTAAAGAAATTTAATTTTGAAAAATTTAAATCCATTGACACGCCTATGAGTCAATCCTACTACTTAGATAAGGATGAATCGGGCAAAGCTGTAGATGTGACTGTGTTTAGAAGCCTGATAGGATCCTTACTTTACCTAACCGCTAGTAGACCAGACATCATGTTTAGTGTGTGTATGTGTGCTAGATACCAGGCCAATCCTAAGGAATCTCACCTCAGTGCTGTTAAGAGAATCTTCAGATATCTCATAGGAACCAAAGATCTTGGTTTGTGGTATCCTAAGGGATCTGCTTGCACTCTAGTTGGTTATTCTGATTCTGACTTTGCTGGATGCAAATTGAACAGAAAAAGTACCTCAGGTACTTGCCAACTTTTAGGGAACTCTCTTGTTTCTTGGCATAGCAAGAAACAAAACAGTGTAGCACTCTCAACTGCTGAAGCTGAGTATGTTGCTGCTGGTAGTTGTTGCGCTCAAATTCTTTGGATGCAGCAACACTACTCTGATTTTGGTGTGGACCTAGGAACTGTGCCTATTTTGTGTGATAATACTAGTGCTATTAATATTACTAAGAATCCTGTCATGCATTCTAGGACCAAGCATATAGAAATAAGGCATCACTTCATTCGTGATCAATATCAACAGGGCAAGATTAAGTTGGAATATGTCAATACAACTGAGCAGTTAGCTGACATTTTCACCAAGGCTTTGCCTAAGGATAGTTTCTTCTTTATAAGAATGAAACTGGGCATCATTGATCCCAATGAAATCTGATCCTTATACTCAGTTCGACTGCATAACCGAGTGTCCTGCGGCCAGATAAGTATTTTTCACTCAAACACTCGATTGCACAATCGACTGTTGGATGAACAGTGCTTCATTTTGTCAAGTTGGAAACACGATATTCGATTGCAACATCGAATTGTTGGGTCTCTGTTTTTATTTTGTTCACGTCTGTTTTGTCATCCTTCTGCTTCAATCGAATGGACATTCGACTGCTGCTATCTCAGAAGCCTGACTGCTGAAGTTTTCATCACAACAATCGGATGGCAAATCGAGTGTTCATATCTCAAAAACCAGATTTTGAAAATTTTTGCTTCGACATTCGAATGGGCAATCGAATGATGAACTGGAATATGGTTAAAATGCGATTGGACAAGCGACTATTTGGGTTAAGTAACTCACAGGTCTGAGAATCTTTGGAAATCAAAACCCAAGCATCGATTGGACAATCGATTGGCATATATCCGTTGAGAAAATTATAGCCGTTGGATGAGTGTAACGGTTATTTTTTTTAATCCAGAAGTGTAATCATTCTATTGGGCAATCGGATTGCTACAGTGCTATATAAACTTGGAAAACCCTAATCCGATTTCTCAATCCAATTGTTCATTCTACTATCATCTTCCTCATCCAACTGCAATCTTTTCTTCATCCAATCTACCTCCAATCTACATTCTACAATGGCTCGTGTGAAACAAACTGGTAGAAAGCCAACCATTACCTCTGCTGGTCCCTCCTCCAAAGTCATTCAACAATCCAGCTCATCTTCTTTCTCTTCTACCTCCAGTGGAAGAACCCCCTCACCATCACCTCCTCCACCTCCTTCACCTCCGACCAAGAGAGTCTCAATCCCTACACACAAGGTATTGGCTAAGGACAAAGGCAAAGCAGTTGCCACTACTCCTGAGATCAGTAACAAGAGGAAGGTTCCTCCTTTTGAAAAATTGCTGGGTGATGCCATGAAGGAGTTAACTAAGAAGAAGAAGAAGCCTTCATCTCCTCCTAAGAAGGTTAAACCTTCAAAAGAGAAAACTGTTGAAGGCAAGACAATTCCAGACTCTTTTGTTAAAAGAAAAATCCAAGATGCTAGAACCCTGGTTTTACTTACTTTGATAAAAATGGTTTTTCATTTCAAAACCATTTGAGGTTTCATGGGTTGGAAAACCTTATGTCCTGTTGAAAAAGTAACTATTCAAGCTGGACAAATGAAGGTTGAGCACAGGTTGCTCATGTATGTGCTAACAAGAATGTTAGTACCTAGAGCTGGAAATCATGCTGTTCTACAGCAGCTAGACATTGTCTTGCTATGGGGGCTGTACAAAGAGCTCAAAATGAGTTGGACATGGATTGTGCTGCTGAACATGTGGGAATCAGCACAAGGGAAGCACATCCTGCCCTACCCCCAATTGGTGATGAGGATTCTGAGGCATTTCAAGGTGTCTCTAGCAGATGAAGAATCACTCACAACTAGTCATACATTTGGTGAAGCCATTGTCAACCAAATGCAGATTAGACGCATCAACAATGTTTGGACAAGAACTCCATCCACTGCTGATCATGCACAACCCAGTGCTGATCAAGCCCAGTCCAGTGCCCAAGCACCTGCATCAGCTGAAGGACCATCTGAGATCATGGCAAAGCTACTGGAGGTCTTGAAACTTCAAGCTGAGCACAGTGAACGGGTGGAAACGTCTCTTCTAAAGCTTCAAGCTTCCTTGGAATCTGTTCAGAAGGATGTTTCAGCCATTCAGGAGCACTTGGGTCTCAAGATGTCTTTTGAAGACATTGCAGAGATAGGGAGGCAATCCACTGCAGAACCACATCCGGACAACGAAGCTGGTTCTGATTCTCATTGGGAGAAGACACCTGTTGAGGCTAATACAGCGGTCTCTCCTACTCCTGCTGGTGATAATGAGAATCAGTCCTAATGTGTTTGGTTGTTTAGGTTTAGTGTTTGTGCTGTTTGCTGTTTGTTGTCTTGTCCTTACAACTGTTGTTTATTAATTTCCTCCTGTATATTTGTCTTTTGTCTTTTTTTATTAATGACAAAAGGGGGAGATATGATTAATTTGAGATTATTTGCTTTGCTTTGATTTGTATCATACCTGCTCTGATGTTATGTATATGCTGATATGCTGATATGTTCACTGTCATTATGCTGATATGGTCATTGTCATTGCTGATATTGCCATTGCTGATATTTTGTAGATGTTCTGATTAATACATATTACATTTATGGTGTGATACATACTAAGCTCTGATATGCATCTGTTCTGACATTTTTTATACTCCATGATGCACCCTGGTTATGCGCTGAAATTGTTTTGTATCATACATTCCAAAACTCAGGGGGAGATTTTAAAATAATCTCAATATTAACTATATGTTTGTCATTAAATCAAAAAGGGGGAGATTGTAAGTGATAAGCTTCCCTGATCTAGTTTTTGATTTAAGTCTCAAACATACAGTGCACATGAAATATTTGCTTTATCTAATGTTTTTAATTAAGAAACATTTCAGGCAAACATGAAGACACCACACACATGGAACACTAGCTTGCAACTCAAGGAATCAACCAAGGTTGGAGGATGCACTTGAGGAAGATGCAATTTGTATAGTGGTATTAGGTGTCTAAGTATCAAGTTGAGTAAACAAATCACTAGAGTCTCACACAAGTCATTGCCAATGAACTTTTATCTTTCATTCATATGTTATGTCACTCAACTCTGCAACAATCGACTGAACAATCGATTGAATGGTTCATCAATCGAATGGCACATAAACTGTTAAAAATAACTGAGGTCTGTAACAGGATCACTCGATTGTCAACTCGATTGCACAATGGATTGACAATGCGATTAACGCTGAAGTTCAAGTTACAGAGAGCACTCAGTTTGTGCTCACTCGATTGACCACTCGATTGTCCACTCGACTGGCAACTCGATTGTTTAAAGTATCTAAGTCACTTTGACCACGATACTCGATTGACATATCGATTGATGCTATTTTTCAAGTTACAGTGAGCACCCAGTTTTGGTCAACTCGATTGCTCACTCGATTGAAAGAAATCATAGCATCAGGTCTGAATCAATTTGATCACGACACTCGATTGACCAATCGAGTGATGCTATTTTTCAAGTCACAGTGAGCACCCAATTTTGGACAACTCGATTGCTCACTCGATTGAAAGGAAATTATAGCATCAGGTCTGAATCAATTTGATCACGACACTCGATTGACCAATCGAATGATGCTATTTTTCAAGTCACAGTGAGCACCCAATTTTGGACAACTCGATTGCTCACTCGATTGAAAGGAAATTATAGCATCAAGTCTGATTCAGAAATTGAATCAATCGATTGTCCAATCAAGTGAAGCTTATATATTTCAAGTTTCCAGAATCACAGAAAATACGACACTCAATGCAGCAATCGATTATGTCCTTATAAATTCGATTGGGCAATCGACTGTCCTGGTGTTTTCCTTGAATATATATAAGATGTTTCAAATCATTTTTTAAAAATATAACTCTTGCATAAAACTTTTCACAATTTTCTTCAGAATCTCTTGCTCTCAATTTTGCATATCTCTGAAAACACTTTGAAAGAAAAGTTTCTTTACACACAAAAATATTCATTGGCAAATAAAATCTTTTGTGTGATGCTAGAGTGATTGAACACATTTCTTGATACTACTCTTCTTTGTTCATGTAAAAGAAAAATTATTTGTAATTGATGCTGTAACAAATCCAGTTTGGAAATTGGTGGCTATCCTTGTTGGTGTGGTATCATCAAGAGGAAGTCTACTTTGATCTTGTGTGAGTTTGGGGATAAACTACAAGGATCAAAGGGGTGACAAGATAGGAGTGAAGGGAGTTAGATTGATAGGTCGTGTAGAAGACTCAAAATCTGTAAAAGTACTCGAATTCATTCTATAGTGAAAGGCTGAAATCACATTGTGATTTTGGGACTGGATGTAGGTCGTTGGATTAACGGCTGAACCAGGATATATCGAGGTGCAATCTTTCCTATCCCTTCTCTTTAATTTTCAGCATTGTTTACCTACGTATTCTTGTATGCTTCTTGATAATTTTGTATGTGATTTTAAACTTCCGCTGTGTGTGAGTTATATGAATGATTGCATGATTAATATGGGAATTATGTTGAACTAGTTGGATTTGATCTTAATTCTCTTGTTGTTAATCAAAAAGAAGTCATATTTTTCCAACACACAAGATTGGTTAAAAACCCTAATTGGACAAGAATAAGCCTAGAGAGGACGAAAATGACCTAAATGTTAATCCAATGACACAAACACACAAGATTGGTTAAAAACCCTAATTGGATAAGAAAAAGCCTAGGGAGGACGAAAAAGACCTAATTGTTCATCCAATGACAGAAACACACCTGTTGGATGCCCAAGATTGGCTAAAAACCCTATTTGGACAAGAATAAGCCTAGGGAGGACGAAAATGACCAAAATGTTTATCTAATGACATAAACACACCTATTGGATGCCCAAGATTGGTTAAAAACCCTAATTAGACAACAATAAGCCTAGGGAGGCGAAATAGACCTTATTGTTAATCGAATGACGCAAACACACCTATTGGATGCACAAGATTGGTTAAAAACCCCAATTCAACAAGAATAAGCCTAGGGAGGACGAAAATTACCTAAATGTTTAGCCAATGACACAAACAGACCTATTTGATGCACAAGATTGGTTAAAAATCCAAATTGGACAAGATTAAGCCTAGGGAGGACGAAAATGATCTAATTGTTCATCCAATGACACAAACACACCTGTGGGATGCACAAGATTGGTTAAAAACCCTATATGGACAAGAATAAGCCTAGGGAGGACGAAAATTACCTAAATGTCCATTCAATAACACAAACACACCTACTGAATGCACAAGATTGGTTAAAAACCCTAATTGGAAAAGAATAAGCCTAGGGAGGACGAAAATGACCTAATTGTTCCTCAAATGACCCAAACACACCTATTGGAAGCACAAGATTGGTTAAAAACCCTAATTGGACACGAATAAGCCTAGGGAGGACGAACATAAACTAAATGTTCATCCATAGACACAAACACACCTATTGGATGCACAAGGTTGGTTACAAACCCTAATTGGACAAGAATAAGTCTAGGGAGGACAAGAATGACGTAATTGTGCATCCAATGACTCACACACCTATTGGATGCAGAAGATTGGTTAAAAACCCTAATTGGAGAAGAATAAGCCATGGGGGGCGAAAATGACCTAAATGCTTAGCCAATGACATAAATGAAATTATTGGATGCACAAGATTGGTTAAAAACCCTAATTGGACAAGAATAAGCCTAGGGGGGACCAAAATTACCTAAATGATAATCCAATGACACAAATGAACTTATTGGATGCACAAGATTGGTTAAAAACCCTATTTGGACATCAATAATCCTAGGGAGGACGAAAATGACCTAAATGTTCATCCAATGACAAACACACCTACTGGATGCACAAGATTGGTTAAAAACCATAATTGGATAAGAGTAAGCCTAGGGAGGACGAAAATGAGCTAAATGTTTAGCCAATGACACAAATGAAATTATTGGATGCACAAGATTGGTTAAAATCCCTGATTGGAAAAGAATAAGCTGAGGGAGGACGAAAATGACCATAAAGTTCATCCAATGACACAAACACACCTAATGAATGCACAAGACCGGTTAAAAACACTAATTGGACAAGAATAAGCCTAGGGAGGACGAAAATGACTGAATTGTTCATCGAATGACACAAACACACCTATTTGAAGCACAAGATTGGTTTAAAACCCTACTTGGACAAGATTAAGCCCAGGGAGGATGAAAATGGCATAATTGTTCATCCAATGACACAAACACACCTATGGGATGCACAAGATTGGATGCTCAAGATTGGTTAAAAACGCTAATTGGACAAGAATAAGCCTAGGGAGGACACGAATGACCTAATTGTTCATCCAATGACACACACACACCTATTGGATGCACAAGATTGGTTAAAAACCGTAATTGGACAAGAATAATCATAGGGAGGACGAAAATGACATAATAATTATTCAATGACCCAAATGAACTTATTGGATGCACAAGATTGGGTAAAAACCCTAATTGGACAAGAATAAGCCTAGGGAGGACACGAATGACCAAATTGTTCATCCACTGACACACACACACCTATTGGATGCACAACATTAGTTAAAAAATCTAATTGGACAAGACTAAGCCTAGGGAGGACAAGAATGACCTGATTGTTCATCCAATGACACACAAACACACCTATTGGATGCACTAGATTGGTTAAAAACCTTAATTGGACAAGAATAAGCCTAGGGAGGACGCAAATGACCTAAATGTTCATCTAATGACACAAACACACCTGTTGGATGCCCAAGATTGGTTAAAAACCCTAATTGGACAACATTAAGCCTAGGGAGGCGAAATAGACCAATTGTTAATCGAATGACGCAAACACACCTATTTGATGCACAAGATTGGTTAAAAACCCTAATTCGACAAGAGTAAGCCTAGGGAGGAGGAAAATGACATAAATGTTTAGCCAATGACACAATCAGACCTATTTGATGCCTAAGATTGGTTAAAAACCCTAATTGGACAAGAATACGCCTGAGGACAAAAATGACACTAACACGCCGATTGGATGGACAAGATTTGTTAAGAACCCTAGTTGGACAAGAATAAGCCTAGGGAGGACGAAAATGGCCTAAATGTTTAGCCAATGACATAAATGAACTTAATGGATGCACAAGATTGGTTAAAATCCCTGTTTGGAAAAGAATAAGCCTAGGGAGGACCAAAATGACCTCAAAGTTAATCCAATGACACAAATGAACTTATTGGATGAACAAGAGTGGTTGAAAACCCTATCTGGACAAGAATAAGCCTAGGGAGGACGAAAATGACCTAAATGTTTATCCAATGACACAAACGCAACTATTGGATGCACACGATTGGTTAAAAAACCTAATTGGACAACAATACGCCTAAGGAGGACAAAAATTACCTAATTGTTCATCCAATGACACAAACACAACGATTGGATGGACAAGATTTGTTAAGAACCCTGATTGGACAAGAATAAGCCTAGGGAGGACGAAAATGGCCTAAATGTTTAGCCAATGACATAAATGAACATATTTGATGCACAAGATTGATTAAATACCCTAATTGGACAAGAATAAGACTAGGGAGGACGAAAACGATCTAAATGTTCATCCAATGACAAAAACACACCTATTGAATGCACAAGATTGGTTAAAAACCCTAATTGGACAAGAATAAGCCTAGGGAGGACGAAAATGACCTAATTGTTCATCCATTGACACAAACACGCCTATTGGATGGACAAGATTTGTTAAGAACCCTAATTGGACCAAATTAAGCCTAGAGAGGCGAAATAGACCTAATTGTTAATCCAATGACACAAACACACCGTTTGGATGCAGAAGATTGGTTCAAAACCCTAATTGGACAAGAATAAGCCTAGGGAGGACAAGAATGACCTGATTGTTCATCCAATGACACACACACACCTATTGGTTGCACAAGATTGGTTAAAAACCCTAATTGGACAAGAAAAAGCCTAGGGAGGAAAAAATTTCCTAATTGTTCATCCAATGACACAAACACACCTATTTAATACACCAAATTGGTTAAAAACGCTAATTGGACAAGAATAAGCCTAGGGAGGACGAATATGACCTAATTGTTCATCCAATGACACAAACACTCCTATTGGATGCACAAGATTGTTTCAAAACCCTAATTAGACAAGAATAAACCTAGGGAGGACGAAAATGACCTAAATATTTAGACAATGACACCAATGAACTTATTGGATGCACACGATTGGTTCAAAACCCTAATTGGACAAGAAAAAGCCTAGGATGAAGATGACCTAAATGTTCATCCGATGGCACAAACACACATTTTGGTTGCACATGTTTGGTTAAAAACCCTAATTGGACAAGAATAAGCCTAGGGATGACGAAAATGACCCAAATGTTCATCCAATGACACAAACACACCTGTTGGATGCACAAGATTGGTTAAAAACCCTAATTGGACAAGAATAAGCTTAGAGAGGACGAAAATGACCTAAATGTTAATCCAATGACACAAATGAAATTATTGGATGCACAATATTGATTAAAAACCCTGATTGGACAAGATTAAGCCAAGGGATGATGAAAATGACCTAATTGTTCTTCCAATGACACAAACACACCTATGGGATGCACAAGATTGGTTAAAAACCCTAGTTTGACAAGAATAATCATAGGGAGGACGAAAATGACATAATATTCATCCAATGACACACACACACCTATTGGATGCACTAGATTGGTTAAAAACCCTAATTGGAAAAGAATAAGACTAGGGAGGACGAAAATGACCTAATTGTTCCTCAAATGACACAAACACACCTATTGGAAGCACAAGATTGGTTAAAAATCCTTATTGGATATGAATAATCCTAGGGAGGACGAACATAAACTAAATGTTCATCCATAGACACAAACACACCTATTGGATGCACAAGATTGGTTATAAACCCTAAATGGACAAGAATATGTCTAGGGAGGACAAGAATGACGTAATTGTTCATCCTATGACACACACACCTATTGGATGCACAAGATTGGTTAAAAACCCTAATTGGACAAGAATAAGCCTAGAGAGGACGAAAATGACCTAAATGTTAATCCAATGACACAAACACACAAGATTGGTTAAAAACCCTAATTGGATAAGAAAAAGCCTAGGGAGGACGAAAAAGACATAATTGTTCATCCAATGACACAAACACACCTATTTGATGCACAAGATTGGTTAAAAACCCTAATTGGACAAGATTAAGCCTAGGGAGGATGAAAATGACCTAATTGTTCATCCAATGACACAAACACGCCTATAGGATGGACAAGATTTGTTAAGAACCCTAATTGGACCAAATTAAGCCTAGAGAAGCGAAATAGACCGAATTGTTAATCCAATGACACAAACACACCGTTTGGATGCAGAAGATTGGTTCAAAACCCTAATTGGACAAGAATACGCCTAGGGAATTTGAAAATGACCTGATTGTTCATCCAATGACACACACACACCTATTGGTTGCACAAGATTGGTTAAAAACCCTAATTGGACAAGAAAAAGCCTAGGGAGGAAAAAATTTCCTAATTGTTCATCCAATGACACAAACACACTTATTTGATACACCAAATTGGTTAAAAACGCTAATTGGACAAGAATAAGCCTAGGGAGGACGAATATGACCTAATTGTTCATCCAATGACACAAACACTCCTATTGAATGCACAAGATTGTTTCAAAACCCTAATTAGACAAGAATAAACCTAGGGAGGACGAAAATGACCTGAATATTTAGACAATGACACAAATGAACTTATTGGATGCACAAGATTGGTTCAAAACCCTAATTGGACAAGAAAAAGCCTAGGATGAAAATGACCTAAATGTTCATCCGATGGCACAAACACACCTTTTGGTTGCACATGTTTGGTGAAAAACCCTAATTGGAAAAGAATAAGCCTAGGGAGGACGAAAATGACCTAAATGTTCATGCAATGACACAAACACACCTGTTTGATGCACAAGATTGGTTAAAATCCCTAATTGGACAAGAACAAGCTTAGAGAGGTCGAAAATGACCTAAATGTTAATCCA
This sequence comes from Cicer bijugum, assembly GCA_037974875.1. Classification (NCBI taxonomy): domain Eukaryota; kingdom Viridiplantae; phylum Streptophyta; class Magnoliopsida; order Fabales; family Fabaceae; genus Cicer; species Cicer bijugum. The sequence goes on along the minus strand of JBBPBT010001345.1, from coordinate 994,350 downwards.
ATGACACAAATGAAATTATTGGATGCACAAGATTGATTAAAAACCCTGATTGGACAAGATTAAGCCAAGGGATGATGAAAATGACCTAATTGTTCTTCCAATGATACAAACACACCTATGGGATGCACAAGATTGGTTAGAAACCCTATTTGGACAAGAATAATCATAGGGAGGACGAAAATGACATAATATTTATCCAATGACACAAATGAAATTATTGGAAGCACTAGATTGGCTAAAAACCCTAATTGGACAAGAATAAGCCTAGGGAGGACACGAATGACCTAATTGTTCATCCAATGACACACACACACTTATTGGATGTACTAGATTGGTTAAAAACCCTAATTGGAAAAGAATAAGACTAGGGAGGACGAAAATGACCTAATTGTTCCTCAAATGACACAAACACACCTATTGGAAGCACAAGATTGGTTAAAAACCCTAAGTGGACATGAATAATCCGAGGGAGGACGAACATCAACTAAATGTTCATCCATAGATACAAACACACCTATTGGATGCACAAGATTGGTTATAAACCCTAAATGGACAAGAATATGTCTAGGGAGGACAAGAATGACGTAATTGTTCATCCTATGACACACACACCTATTGGATGCACAAGATTGGTTAAAAACCCTAATTGGACAAGAATAAGCCTAGAGAGGACGAAAATGACCTAAATGTTAATCCAATGACACAAACACACAAGATTGGTTAAATACCCTAATTGGATAATAAAAAGCCTAGGGAGGACGAAAAAGACCTAATTGTTCATCCAATGACACAAACACACCTATTTGATGCACAAGATTGGTTAAAAACCCTAATTGGACAAGATTAAGCCTAGGGAGGATGAAAATGACCTAATTGTTCATCCATTGACACAAACACACCTATGGGATGCACAAGATGGGTTAAAAACCCTAATTGGACAAGAATAAGCCTAGGGAGGACGAATATGTCCTAATTGTTCATCCAATGACACAAACACACCTATTGGATGCCCAAGAGTGTTTCAAAACCCTAATTAGACAAGAATAAAACTAGGGTGGACGAAAATGACCTAAATGTTTATCCAATGACACAAATGAACTTATTGGAAGCACCAGATTGGAAGCACAAGAATAAGCCTTGGGAGGACGAAAATGACCTAAATGTTTAGCCAATGACACAAATGAACTTATTGGATGCACAAGATTGGTTATAAACCCTAATTGGACAAGAATAAGCCTAGGGAGGATGAAAATGATCTAATTGTTCATCTGATGACACAAACACACATATTTGACTCACAAGATTGGTTAAAAACCTTAATTGGACAAGATTAAGCCTAGGGAGGACGAAAATGACCTAATTGTTCATCCAATGACAAAAATACACGTATGGGATGCACAAGTTGGTCAAAAACCCTAATTGGACAAGAATAAGCCAAGGGAGGACGAAAAAACCTAAATATTTAGCGAATGACACAAATGAACTTAGTGAAAGCACATGATTGGTTAAAAACCCTAATTGGACATGAATAAGCCTAGGGAGGACGATCATAAACTAAATGTTTATCCAACGAGACAAAGACACCTTTTGGATGCACAAGATTGCTTAAAAACCCTAATTGGACAAGAATAAGCCTAGAGAAGAGAAGAATGACATAATTGTTCATCCAATGACACACACACCTATTGGATGCACAAGATTAGTTAAAAACCCTAATTGGACAAGAATAAGCATAGAGAGGACGAAAATGACCTAAATGTTACTCCAATGAGACAAACACACATATTGAATGCACATGGTTGGTTAAAAACCCTAATTGGACAAGAATTAGCCTAGGGAGGACGAAAATGACCTAATTGTTCATCCAATGACACAAACACACCTCTTTGATTCCCCAGATTGGTTAAAAACCCTAATTGGACAAGAATAAGCTTAGGGAGGACGAAAATGACATAATAGCTCATCCAATAACACAAACACACCTATTTGATGCACGAGATTGGTTCAAAACCCTAATTGGAAAAGAATAAGCCAAGGGAGGACGAAGAAGACCTTATAGTTCATCCAATGATACAAACACACCTTTTTGATGCACAAGATTGATTAAAAACCCAAATTGAAGAAGAATAAACCTTTGGTGGACAAAAATGACCTAAATATTTATCCAATGACAGAAATGAACTTATTTTATGCACAAGACTGGTTAAAACCCCTAATTGGACAACAATAAGCCTAGGATGAAATTGACTTGAACGTTCATCCAATGACACAAACACACCTATTTGATGCACATGTTTGGTTAAAAACCCTAATTGGACAAGAATAAGCCTAGGGAGGATGAAAATGACCTAAATGTTCATCCTATGACACAAACACACCTGTTGGATGCACAAGATTGGTTAAAAACCCTAATTGGACAAGAATAAGCCTAGAGAGGACGAAAATAACCTAAATGTTAATAAAATGACACAAATGAAATTATTGGATGCACCAGATTGGTTAACAACCCAAATTGGACAAGTATATGCCTAGGGTGGACGAAAATGACCTAATTGTTCATCCAATGACACAATCACACCTATTTGATGCACAAGATTGGTTAAAAACCCTAATTGGACAAGAATAAGCCTAGAGAGGACGAAAATGACCTAAATGTTAATCCCATGACAGAAATGAAATTATTGGATGCACAAGATTGATTAAAAACCCTGATTGGACAAGGATAAGCCTAGGGAGGACAAAAATGACCTAAATGTTCATCTAACGACAGAAACACACCTGTTGGATGCCCAAGATTGGTGAAAAACCCTAATTGGATATACAAGATTGGTTAAAAATCCAAATTGGACAAGATTAAGCCTAGGGAGGACGAAAATGACCTAATTGTTCATCCAATGACATAAACACACCTATGGGATGCACAAGATTGGTTAAAAACCCTATTTGGACATGAATAAGCCTAGGGAGGACGAAAATGACCTAAATGTTCATCTAATGACAGAAACACACCTGTTGGATGCCCAAGATTGGTTAAAAACCCTAATTGGACAACAATAAGCCTAGGGAGGCGCAAACACACCTATTGGATGCACAAGATTGGTTAAAAACCCCCAATTCAACAAGAATAAGCCTAGGGAGGACGAAAATGACCAAAATGTATAGCCAATAACACAAACAGACCTATTTGATGCACAAGATTAGTTAAAAATCCAAATTGGACAAGATTAAGCCTAGGGAGGACGAAAATGACTTAATTGTTCATGAAATGACACAAAGACACTTATTGGAAGCACAAGCTTGGTTAAAAACCCTAATTGGACACGAATAAGCCTAGGGAGGACGAACATAAACTAAATGTTCATCCATAGACACAAACACACCTATTGGATGCACAAGGTTGGTTACAAACCCTAATTGGACAAGAATAAGTCTAGGGAGGACAAGAATGACGTAATTGTGCATCCAATGACTCACACACCTATTGGATGCAGAAGATTGGTTAAAAACCCTAATTGGAGAAGAATAAGCCATGGGAGGGCGAAAATGACCTAAATGCTTAGCCAATGACATAAATGAAATTATTTGATGCACAAGATTGGTTAAAAACCCTAATTGGACAAGAATAAGCCTAGGGAGGACCAAAATTACCTAAATGATAATCCAATGACACAAATGAACTTATTGGATGCACAAGATTGGTTAAAAACCCTATTTGGACATGAATAATCCTAGGGAGGACGAAAATGACCTAAATGTTCATCCAATGAAACAAACACACCTACTGGATGCACAAGATTGGTTAAAAACCATAATTGGATAAGAATAAGCCTAGGGAGGACGAAAATGAGCTAAATGTTTAGCCAATGACACAAATGAACTTATTGGATGCACAAGATTGGTTAAAATCCCTGATTGGAAAAGAATAAGCTGAGGGAGGATAAAAATGACCTAAAAGTTCATCCAATGACACAAACACACCTACTGAATGCACAAGGCACAAGACTGGTTAAAAACACTAATTGGACAAGATTAAGCCTAGGGAGGATGAAAAGGACTGAATTGTTCATCCAATGACACAAACACACCTATGGGATGCACAAGATTGGATGCTCAAGATTGGTTAAAAACGCTAATTGGACAAGAATAAGCCTAGGGAGGACACGAATGACCTAATTGTTCATCCAATGACACACACACACCTATTGGATGCACAAGATTGGTTTAAAACCGTAATTGGACAAGAATAATCATAAGGAGGACGAAAATGACATAATATTAGTTCAATGACACAAATGAAATTATTGGATGCACAAGATTGGGTAAAAACCCTAATTGTACAAGAATAAGCCTAGGGAGGACACGAATGACCAAATTGTTCATCCACTGACACACACACACCTATTGGATGCACAAGATTGGTTAAAAACTCTAATTGGACAAGACTAAGCCTAGGAAGGACAAGAATGACCTGATTGTTCATCCAATGACACACAAACACACCTATTGGATGCACAAGATTGGTTAAAAACCATAATTGGACAAGAATAAGCCTAGGGAGGACGAAAATGACCTAAATGTTCATCTAATGACACAAACACACCTGTTGGATGCCCAAGATTGGTTAAAAACCCTAATTGGACAACAATAAGCCTAGGGAGGCAAAATAGACCTAATTGTTAATCGAATGACGCAAACACACCTATTGGATGCACAAGATTGGTTAAAACACTAATTAACAAAAGAGTAAACCTAGGGAGGACGAAAATGACCTAAATGTTTAGCCAATGACACAATCAGACCTATTTGATGGACAAGATTGGTTAAAAACCTTAATTGGACAAGAATACGCCTGAGGACAAAAATGACACTAACACGCCGATTGGATGGACAAGATTTGTTAAGAACCATAATTGGACAAGAATAAGCCTAGGGAGGACGAAAATGCCTAAATGTTTAGCCAATGACATAAATGAACTTATTGGATGCAAAGATTGCTTGAAAACCCTTACTGGACAAGAATAAGCCTAGGGAGGACGAAAATTACCTAAATGTTTATCCAATGACACAAACGCAACTATTGGATGCACACGATTGGTTAAAAAACCTAATTGGACCAGAATAAGCCTAGATAGAACGAAAATGACCTAATTATTCATCCAATGACACAAACACACTGATTGGATGGACAAGATTTGTGAAGAACCCTGATTGGACAAGAATAAGCCTAGGGAGGACGAAAATGGTCTAAATGTTTAGCCAATGACATAAATGAACATATTGGATGCACAAGATGGATTATAAACCCTAATTGGACAAGAATAAGCCTAGGGAGGACGAAAACGATCTAAATGTTCATCCAATGACTAAAACACACCTATTGAATGCACAAGATTGGTTAAAAACCCTAATTGGACAAGAATAAGCCTAGGGAGGACGAAAATGACATAATTGTTCATCCAATGACACAAACACGCCTATTGGATTGACAAGATTTGTTAAGAACCCTAATTGGACCAAATTAAGCCTAGAGAGGCGAAATAGACCTAATTGTTAATCCAATGACACAAACACACCGTTTGGATGGAGAAGATTGGTTCAAAACCTTAATTGGACAAGAATAAGCGTAGGGAGGACAAGAATGACCTGATTGTTCATCCAATGACACACACACACCTATTGGTTGCACAAGATTGGTTAAAAACCCTAATTGGACAAGAAAAAGCCTAGGGAGGAAAAAATTTCCTAATTGTTCATCCAATGACACAAACACACCTATTTGATACACCAAATTGGTTAAAAACCCTAATTGGGCAAGAATAAGCCTAGGGTGGACGAATATGACCTAATTGTTCATCCAATGACACAAACACTCCTATTGGATGCACAAGATTGTTTCAAAACCCTAATTAGACAAGAATAAACCTAGGGAGGACGAAAATGACCTAAATGTTAATCCAATGACACAAGTGAAATTATTGGATGCACAAGATTGATTAAAAACCCTGATTGGACAAGATTAAGCCAAGGGATGATGAAAATGACCTAATTGTTCTTCCAATGACACAAACACACCTATGGGATGCACAAGATTGGTTAAAAACCCTATTTGGACAAGAATAATCATAGGGAGGACGAAAATGACATAATATTTATCCAATGACGCAAATGAAATTATTGGAAGCACTAGATTGGCTAAAAAACCTAATTGGACAAGAATAAGCCTAGGGAGGACACGAAAGACCTAATTGTTCATCCAATGACACACACACCTATTGGTTGCACTAGATTGGTTAAAAACCCTAATTGGAAAAGAATAAGACTAGGGAGGACGAAAATGACCTAAATGTTCCTCAAATGACACAAACACACCTATTGGAAGCACAAGATTGGTTAAATACCCTAATTGGACATGAATAAGCCTACGGAGGACGAACATAAACTAAATGTTCATCCATAGACACAAACACACCTATTGGATGCACAAGATTGGTTATAAACCCTTAATGGACAAGAATATGTCTAGCGAGGACAAGAATGACGTAATTGTTCATCCTATGACACACACACCTATTGGATGCACAAGATTGGTTAAAAACCCTAATTGGACAAGAATAAGCCTAGAGAGGACGAAAATGACCTAAATGTTAATCCAATGACACAAACACACAAGATTGGTTAAAAACCATAATTGGATAAGAAAAAGCCTAGGGAGGACGAAAAAGACCTAATTGTTCATCCAATGACACAAACACACCTATTTGATGCACAAGATTGGTTAAAAACCCTAATTAGACAAGATTAAGCCTAGGGAGGATGAAAATGACCTAATTGTTCATCCAATGACACAAACACACCTATGGGATGCACAAGATTGGTTAAAAACCCTAATTGGACCAGAATAAGCCTAAGGAGGACGAATATGTCCTAATTGTTCATCCAATGACACAAACACACCTATTGGATGCCTAAGAGTGTTTCAAAACCCTAATTAGATAAGAATAAAACTAGGGTGGACGAAAATGACCTAAATATTTATCCAATGACACAAATGAACTTATTGGAAGCACAAGATTAGTTAAAAACCCTAATTGGACAAGAATAAGCCTAGGGAGGACGAAAATGACCTAATTGTTTAGCCAATGACACAAATGAACTTATTGGATGCACAAGATTGGTTATAAACCCTTATTGGACAAGAATAAGCCTAGGGAGGATGAAAATGACCTAATTGTTCATCTAATGACAAAAAGACACCTATTTGACTCACAAGATTGGTTAAAAACCTTAATTGGACAAGATTAAGCCTAGGGAGGACGAAAATGACCTAAATGTTCATCCAAGGACACAAACACACCTATTTGATGCGTAAGATTGGTTAAAAACCCTAATTGGACAAGAATAAACATACGGAGGACGAAAATGACATAATACTTATCAAATGACACACATGAACTTATTGGTTGCACAAGATTTGTTAAAAACCCTAATTGGGCACGAATAAGCCTAGGGAGGACGAAAATGACCTAAATGTTCATCAAATGACACAAACACACCTATAGGATGCACAAGATTGATTAAAAACCATAATTGGACAAGAATAAACCTAGGGAATTTGTAAATGACCTTATTGTTCATCCAATGACACAAACACACGTATGGGATGCACAAGATTAGTCAAAAACCCCAATTGGACATGAATAAGCCTAGGGAGGACAAAAATACCTAAATATTTAGCGAATGACACAAATGAACTTAGTGAAAGCACATGATTGGTTAAAAACCCTAATTGGACATGAATAAGCCTAGGGAGGACGATCTTAAACTAAATGTTTATCCAACGAGACAAAGACACCTATTGGATGCACAAGATTGCTTAAAAACCGTAATTGGGCAAGAATAAGCCTAGAGAAGAGAAGAATGACGTAATTGTTCATCCAATGACAAACACACCTATTGGATGCACAAGATTAGTTAAAAACCCTAATTGGACAAGAATTAGCATAGAGAGGACGAAAATGACCTAAATGTTAATCCAATGAGA
>JBBPBT010001345.1:948006-986107 GCA_037974875.1 Cicer bijugum | reverse complement strand
CAAGAATAAGCCTAGAGAAGAGAAGAATGACGTAATTGTTCATCCAATGACAAACACACCTATTGGATGCACAAGATTAGTTAAAAACCCTAATTGGACAAGAATTAGCATAGAGAGGACGAAAATGACCTAAATGTTAATCCAATGAGACAACACACATATTGAATTCACATGGTTGGTTAAAAACCCTAATTGGACAATAATTAGCCTAGGGAGGACGAAAATGACCTAATTGTTCATCCAATGACACAAACACACCTCTTTGATTCCCCAGATTGGTTAAAAACCCTAATTGAACAAGAATAAGCTTAGGGAGGACGAAAATGACCTAATAGCTAATCCAATAACACAAACACACCTATTTGATGCACGAGATTGGTTCAAAACCTTAATTGGAAAAGAATAAGCCAAGGGAGGACGAAAAAGACCTTATAGTTCATCCAATGATACAAACACACCTTTTAGATGCACAAGATTGATTAAAAACCCAAATTGAAGAAGAATAAACCTAGGGTGGACAAAAATGACCTAAACATTTATCCAATGACAGAAATGAACTTATTTAATGCACAAGACAGGTTAAAACCCCTAATTGGACAACAATAAGCCTAGGATGAAATTGACCTAAATGTTCATCCAATGACACAAACACACCTATTGGATGCACATGTTTGGTTAAAAACCTTAATTGGACAAGAATAAGCCTAGGGAGGATGAAAATGACCTAAATGTTCATCCAATGACACAAAAACACCTGTTGGATGCACAAGATTGGTTAAAAACTGTAATTGGACAAGAATAAGCCTAGAGAGGACGAAAATAACCTAAATGTTAATAAAATGACACAAATGAAATTATTGGATGCACCGGATTGGTTAACAACCCTAGTGGGCAAGAATAAGCCTAGGGAGGACACAAATGACCTAATTGTTCATCCAATGACACACACACACCTATTGGATGCACAAGATTTGTTTAAAACCGTAATTGGACAAGAATAATCATAGGGAGGACGAAAATGACATAATATTTGTTCAATGACACAAATGAAATTATTGGATGCACAAGATTGGGTAAAAACCCTAATTGTACAAGAATAAGCCTAGGGAGGACACGAATAACCAAATTGTTCATCCACTGACACACACAGACCTATGGGATGCACAAGATTGGTTAAAAACTCTAATTGGACAAGACTAACCCAAGGGAGGACACACAAACACACCTATTGGATGCACAAGATTGGTTAAAAACCATAATTGGACAAGAATAAGCCCAGGGAGGACGAAAATGACCTAAATGTTCATCTAATGACACAAACACACCTGTTGGATGCACAAGATTGGCTAAAAACCCTAATTGGACAACAATAAGCCTAGGGAGGCAAAATAGATCTAATTGTTAATCGAATGACGCAAACACACCTATTGGATGCACAAGATTGGTTAAAAACCCTAATTTGACAAGAGTAAGCCTAGGGAGGATGAAAATGACCTAAATGTTTAGCCAATGACACAATCAGACCTATTTGATGCACAAGATTGGTTAAAAACCTTAATTGAACAAGAATACGCCTGAGGACAAAAATGACACTAACACGCCGATTGGATGGACAAGATTTGTTAAGAACCATAGTTGGACAAGAATAAGCCTAGGGAGGACGAAAATGCCTAAATGTTTAGCCAATGACATAAATGAACTTATTCGATGCACAAGAATGGTTAAAATCCCTGATTGGAAAAGAATAAGCCTAGGGAGGACCAAAATGACCTCAAAGTTAATCCAATGGCACAAATGAACTTATTGGATGCACAAGTTTGGTTGAAAACCCTTACTGGACAAGAATAAGCCTAGGGAGGACGAAAATTACCTAAATGTTTATCCAATGACACAAACGCAACTATTGGATGCACACGATTGGTTAAAAAACCTAATTGGACAAGAATAAGCCTAGATAGAACGAAAACGACCTAATTGTTCATCCAATGACACAAACACACCTATTTGATGCTCAAGATTGGTTAAAAACCCTAATTGGATAAGAATACGCCTAAGGAGGACAAAAATGACCTAATTGTTCATCCAATGACACAAACACACTGATTGGATGGACAAGATTTGTGAAGAACCCTGATTGGACAAGAATAAGCCTAGGGAGGACGAAAATGGTCTAAATGTTTAGCCAATGACATAAATGAACATATTGGATGCACAAGATGGATTAAAGACCCTAATTGGACAAGAATAAGCCTAGGGAGGACGAAAACGATCTAAATGTTCATCCAATGACTAAAACACACCTATTGAATGCACAAGATTGGTTAAAAACCCTAATTGGACAAGAATAAGCCTAGGGAGGACGAAAATGACATAATTGTTCATCCAATGACACAAACACGCCTATTGGATGGACAAGATTTGTTAAGAACCCTAATTGGACCAAATTAAGCCTAGAGAGGCAAAATAGACCTAATTGTTAATCTAATGACACAAACACACCGTTTGGATGCAGAAGATTGGTTCAAAACCCTAATTGGACAAGAATAAGCCTAGGGAGGACAAGAATGACCTGATTGTTCATCCAATGACACACACAAACCTATTGGTTGCACCAGATTGGTTAAAAACCCTAATTGGACAAGAAAAAGCCTAGGGAGGAAAAAATTTCCTAATTGTTCATCCAATGACACAAACACACCTATTTGATACACCAAATTGGTTAAAAACCCTAATTGGACAAGAATAAGCCTAGGGTGGACGAATATGACCTAATTGTTCATCCAATGACACAAACACTCCTATTGGATGCACAAGATTGTTTCAAAACCCTAATTAGACAAGAATAAACCTAGGGAGGACGAAAATGACATAAATATTTAGACAATGACACAAATGAACTTATTGGATGCACAAGATTGGATAAAAACCCAAATTGGACAAGAATAAGCCTAGGGAGGACGAAAATAAACTAATTGGATGCACAAGATTGGTTAAAAACCCTAATTGGACAAGAAAAAGCCTAGGATGAAAATGACCTAAATGTTCATCCAATAGCACAAACACACCTTTTGGTTGCACATGTTTGGTTGAAAACCCTAATTGGACAAGAATAAGCCTAGGGAGGATGAAAATGACCTAAATGTTCATCCAATGACACATACACACCTGTTGGATGCACAAGATTGTTTAAAAACCCTAATTGGGCAAGAATAAGCCAAGGGAGGCGAAATAGACCAAATTGTTAATCCCATGACACAAACACACCTATTCGATGCACAAGATTTGTTAAAAACCCTACTTGGACAAGAATAAGCCTAGGGAGGACGAAAATGACCTAAATGTTAATCCAATGACACAAACACACAAGATTGGTTAAAAACCATAATTGGATAAGAAAAAGCCTAGGGAGGACGAAAAAGACCTAATTGTTCATCCAATGACAGAAACACACCTATTTGATGCACAAGACTGGTTAAAAACCCTAATTGGACAAGATTAAGCCTAGGGCGGATGAAAATGACCTAATTGTTCATCCAATGACACTAAGACACATGTTGGATGCACAAGATTGGTTAAAAACCCTAATTGGACATGAATAAGCCTAAGGAGGACGAACATAAACTAAATGTTCATCCTAAATGGACAAGAATAAGTGTAGGGAGGACAAGAATGACGTAATTGTTCATCCTACGACACACACACCTATTGGATGCACAAGATTGGTTAAAAACCGTAATTGGACAAGAATAAGCCTAGAGAGGACGAAAATGACCTAAATGTTAATCCAATGACACAAACACACAAGATTGGTTAAAAACCCTAATTGGATAAGAAAAAGCCTAGGGAGGACGAAAAAGACCTAATTGTTCATCCAATGACACAAACACACCTATTTGATGCACAAGATTTGTTAAGAACCCTAATTGGACCAAATTAAGCCTAGAGAGGCGAAATAGACCTAATTGGTAATCCAATGACACAAACACACCGTTTGGATGCAGAAGATTGGTTCAAAACCCTAATTGGACAAGAATAAGCGTAGGGAGGACAAGAATGACCTGATTGTTCATCCAATGACACACACACACCTATTGGTTGCACAAGATTGGTTAAAAACCCTAATTGGACAAGAAAAAGCCTAGAGAGGACGAAAATGACCTAAATGTTTATCCAATGACACATACACACCTGTTGGATGCACAAGATTGGTTAAAAACCCTAATTGGGCAAGAATAAGCCAAGGGAGGCGAAATAGACCAAATTGTTAATCCCATGACACAAACACACCTATTCGATGCACAAGATTGGTTAAAAACCCTACTTGGACAAGAATAAGCCTAGAGAGGACGAAAATGACCTAAATGTTAATCCAATGACACAAACACACAAGATTGGTTAAAAACCATAATTGGATAAGAAAAAGCCTAGGGAGGACGAAAAAGACCTAATTGTTCATCCAAAGACACAAACACACCTATTTGATGCACAAGATTGGTTAAAAACCATAATTGGACAAGATTAAGCCTAGGGAGGATGAAAATGACCTAATTGTTCATCCAATGACACAAACACACCTGTTGGATGCACAAGATTGGTTAAAAACCCTAATTGGACATGAATAAGCCTAAGGAGGACGAATATAAACTAAATGTTCATCCATAGACACAAACACACCTATTGGATGCACAAGATTGGTTATAAACCCTAAATGGACAAGAATATGTGTAGGGAGGACAAGAATGACATAATTGTTCATCCTACGACACACACACCAATTGGAAGCACAAGATTGGTTAAAAACCCTAATTGGACAAGAATAAGCCTAGGGTGGACGAAAATGACCTAAATATTTATCCAATGACACAAATGAACTTATTGGTAGCACAAGATTGGTTAAAAACCCTAATTGGACAAGAATAAGCCTAGGGAGGACGAAAATGACCTAAATGTTTAGCCAATGACACAAATGAACTTATTGGATGCACAAGATTGGTTATAAACCCTAATTGAACAAGAATAATCCTAGGGAGGATGAAAATGACCTAATTGTTCATCGAATGACACAAACACACCTATTTGACTCACAAGATTGGTTAAAAACCTTAATTGGACAAGATTAAGCCTAGGGAGGACGAAAATGACCTAAATGTTCATCCAATGACACAAACACACCTATTTGATGCGTAAGATTGGTTAAAAACCCTAATTGGACAAGAATAAACATAAGGAGGACGAAAATGACATAATATTTATCAAATGACACACATGAACTTATTGGTTGCACAAGATTGGTTAAATACCCTAAATGGACACGAATAAGCCTAGGGAGGATGAAAATGACCTAAATGTTCATCAAATGACACAAACACACCTATAGGATGCACAAGATTGATTAAAAACCATAATTGGACAAGAATAAACCTAGGGAATTTGAAAATGACCTAATTGTTCATCCAATGACACAAACACAGGTATGGGATGCACAAGATTAGTCAAAAACCTCAATTGGACAAGAATAAGCCTAGGGAGGACGAAAATACCTAAATATTTAGCGAATGACACAAATGAACTTAGTGAAAGCACATGATTGGTTAAAAACCCTAATTGGACATGAATAAGCCAAGGGAGGACGATCATAAACTAAATGTTTATCCAACGAGACAAAGACACCTATTGGATGCACAAGATTGCTTAAAAACCCTAATTGGACAAGAATAAGCCTAGAGAAGAGAAGAATGACGTAATTGTTCATCCAATGACAAACACACCTATTGGATGCACAAGATTAGTTAAAAACCCTAATTGGACAAGAATTAGCATAGAGAGGACGAAAATGACCTAAATGTTAATCCAATGAGATAAACACACATATTGAATGCACATGGTTGGTTAAAAACCCTAATTGGACAAGAATTAGCCTAGGGAGGTCGAATATGACCTAATTGTTCATCCAATGACACAAACACTCCTATAGGATGCACATGATTGTTTCAAAACCCTAATTAGACAAGAATAAACCTAGGGAGGACGAAAATGACCTAAATATTTAGACAATGACACAAATGAACTTATTGGATGCACAAGATTGGATAAAAACCCAAATTGGACAAGAATAAGCCTAGGGAGGACGAAAATAAACTAATTGTTCGTCCAATGTCACAAACATACCAATTGGATGCACAAGATTGGTTAAAAACCCTAATTGGACAAGAAAAAGCCTAGGGAGGACGAAAATGACCTAAATGTTCATCCAATGACACATACACACCTGTTGGATGCACAAGATTGTTTAAAAACCCTAATTGGGCAAGAATAAGCCAAGGGAGGCGAAATAGACCAAATTGTTAATCCCATGATACAAACACACCTATTCGATGCACAAGATTGGTTAAAAACCCTACTTGGACAAGAATAAGCCTGGAGAGGACGAAAATGACCTAAATGTTAATCCAATGACACAAACACACAAGATTGGATAAAAACCATAATTGGATAAGAAAAAGCCTAGGGAAGACGAAAAAGACCTAATTGTTCATCCAAAGACACAAACACACCTATTTGATGCACAAGATTGGTTAAAAACCCTAATTGGACAAGATTAAGCCTAGGGAGGATGAAAATGACCTAATTGTTCATCCAATGACACAAACACACCTGTTGGATGCACAAGATTGGTTAAAAACCCTAATTGGACATGAATAAGCCTAAGGAGGACGAATATAAACTAAATGTTCATCCATAGACACAAACACACCTATTGGATGCACAAGATTGGTTATAAACCCTAAATGGACAAGAATATGTGTAGGGAGGACAAGAATGACATAATTGTTCATCCTACGACACACACACCAATTGGAAGCACAAGATTGGTTAAAAACCCTAATTGGACAAGAATAAGCCTAGAGAGGACGAAAATGACCTAAATGTTAATCCAATGACACAAACACACAATATTGGTTAAAAACCATAATTGGATAAGAAAAAGCCTAGGGAGGACGAAAAAGACCTAATTGTTCATCAAATGACACAAACACACCTATTTGATGCACAAGATTTGTTAAGAACCCTAATTGGACCAAATTAAGCCTAGAGAGGCGAAATAGACCTAATTGTTAATCCAATGACACAAACACACCGTTTGGATGTAGAAGATTGGTTCAAAACCCTAATTGCACAAGAATAAGCCTAGGGAGAACAAGAATGACCTGATTGTTCATCCAATGACACACACACACCTATTGGTTGCACAAGATTGGTTAAAAACCCTAATTGGACAAGAAAAAGCCTAGGGAGGACAAAAATGACCTAAATGTTCATCCAATGACACATACACACCTGTTGGATGCACAAGATTGGTTAAAAACCCTAATTGGGCAGGAATAAGCCAAGGGAGGCGAAATAGACCAAATTGTTAATCCCATGACACAAACACACCTATGGGATGCACAAGATTGGTTAAAAACCCTAATTGGACAAGAATAAGCCTAGGGTGGACGAAAATGACCTAAATATTTATCCAATGACACAAATGAACTTATTGGTAGCACAAGATTGGTTAAAAACCCTAATTGGACAAGAATAAGCCTAGGGAGGACGAAAATGACCTAAATGTTTAGCCAATGACACAAATGAACTTATTGGATGCACAAGATTGGTTATAAACCCTAATTGAACAAGAATAAGCCTAGGGAGGATGAAAATGACCTAATTGTTCATCGAATGACACAAACACACCTATTTGACTCACAAGATTGGTTAAAAACCTTAATTGGACAAGATTAAGCCTAGGGAGGACGAAAATGACCTAAATGTTCATCCAATGACACAAACACACCTATTTGATGCGTAAGATTGGTTAAAAACCCTAATTGGACAAGAATAAACATAAGGAGGACGAAAATGACCTAAATATTTAGACAATGACACAAATGAACTTATTGGATGCACAAGATTGGGTAAAAACCCAAATTGGACAAGAATAAGCCTAGGGAGGACGAAAATAAACTAATTGTTCATCCAATGTCACAAACATTCCAATTGGATGCACAAGATTGGATAAAAACCCTAATTGGACAAGAAAAAGCCTAGGATGAAAATGACCTAAATGTTCATCCAATGGCACAAACACACCTTTTGGTTGCACATGTTTGGTAAAAAACCCTAATTGGACAAGAATAAGCCTAGGGAGGACGAAAATGACCTAAATGTTCATCCAATGACACAAACACACCTGTTGGATGCACAAGATTGGATAAAAACCCTAATTTGGCAAGAATAAGCCAAGGGAGGCGAAATAGACCAAATTGTTAATCCCATGACACAAACACACCTATTCGATGCAAAAGATTGGTTTAAAACCCAACTTGGACAAGAATAAGCCTTGGGATGACGAAAATGACCCAAATGTTCATCCAATGACACAAACACACCAATTGGATGCACAAGATTGGTTAAAAACCCTAATTGGACAAGAATAAGCCTAGGGAGGAAGAAAATGACCTAAATGTTTAGCCAATGACACAAATGAACTTATTGGATGCACAAGATTGGTTATAAACCCTAATTGAACAAGAATAAGCCTAGGGAGGATGAAAATGACCTAAATGTTTATCCAATGACATAAACGCACCTATTT
Source organism: Cicer bijugum (assembly GCA_037974875.1). NCBI lineage: Eukaryota > Viridiplantae > Streptophyta > Magnoliopsida > Fabales > Fabaceae > Cicer > Cicer bijugum. Next base: position 977,469 of record JBBPBT010001345.1, on the reverse strand, counting down.
GATGCACAAGATTTGTTAAGAACCCTAATTGGACAAGATTAAGCCTAGGGAGGACGAAAATGACCTAAATGTTCATCCAATGACACAAACACACCTATTTGATGCGTAAGATTGGTTAAAAACCCTAATTGGACAAGAATAAACATAAGGAGGACGAAAATGACCTAAATATTTAGACAATGACACAAATGAACTTATTGGATGCACAAGATTGGTTAAAAACCCAAATTGGACAAGAAAAAGCCTAGGGAGGACGAAAATAAACTAATTGTTCATCCAATGTCACAAACATTCCAATTGGATGCACAAGATTGGATAAAAAACCCTAATTGGACAAGAAAAAGCCTAGGATGAAAATGACCTAAATGTTCATCCAATGGCACAAAAACACCTTTTGGTTGCACATGTTTGGTAAAAAACCCTAATTGGACAAGAATAAGCCTAGGGAGGACGAAAATGACCAAAATGTTCATCCAATGACACAAACACACCTGTTGGATGCACAAGATTGGTTAAAAACCCTAATTTGGCAAGAATAAGCCAAGGGAGGCGAAATAGACCAAATTGTTAATCCCATGACACAAACACACCTATTCGATGCAAAAGATTGGTTTAAAACCCTACTTGGACAAGAATAAGCCTTGGGATGACGAAAATGACCCAAATGTTCATCCAATGACACAAACACACCAATTGGATGCACAAGATTGGTTAAAAACCCTAATTGGACAAGAATAAGCCTAGGGAGGACGAAAATGACCTAAATGTTTAGCCAATGACACAAATGAACTTATTGGATGCACAAGATTGGTTATAAACCCTAATTGAACAAGAATAAGCCTAGGGAGGATGAAAATGACCTAAATGTTTATCCAATGACACAAACGCACCTATTTGATGCACAAGATTTGTTAAGAACCCTAATTGGACAAGATTAAGCCTAGGGAGGACGAAAATGACCTAAATGTTCATCCAATGACACAAACACACCTATTTGATGCGTAAGATTGGTTAAAAACCCTAATTGGACAAGAATAAACATAAGGAGGACGAAAATGACCTAAATATTTAGACAATGACACAAATGAACTTATTGGATGCACAAGATTGGTTAAAAACCCAAATTGGACAAGAATAAGCCTAGGGAGGACGAAAATAAACTAATTGTTCATCCAATGTCACAAACATTCCAATTGGATGCACAAGATTGGTTAAAAACCTTAATTGGACAAGAAAAAGCATAGGATGAAAATGACCTAAATGTTCATCCAATGGCACAAACACACCTTTTGGTTGCACATGTTTGGTAAAAAACACTAATTGGACAAGAATAAGCCTAGGGAGGACGAAAATGACCTAAATGTTCATCCAATGACACAAACACACCTGTTGGATGCACAAGATTGGTTAAAAACCCTAATTTGGCAAGAATAAGCCAAGGGAGGCTAAATAGACCAAATTGTTAATCCCATGACACAAACACACCTATTCGATGCAAAAGATTGGTTTAAAACCCTACTTGGACAAGAATAAGCCTTGGGATGACGAAAATGACCCAAATGTTCATCCAATGACACAAACACACCTATTGGATGCACAAGATTGGTTAAAAACCCTAATAGGACAAGAATAAGCCTAGGGAGGACGAAAATGACCTAAATGTTTAGCCAATGACACAAATGAACTTATTGGATGCACAAGATTGGTTATAAACCCTAATTGAACAAGAATAAGCCTAGGGAGGATAAAAATGACCTAATTGTTCATCGAATGACACAAACACACCTATTTGACTCACAAGATTGGTTAAAAACCTTAATTGGACAAGATTAATCCTAGGGAGGACGAAAATGACCTAAATGTTCATCCAATGACACAAACACACCTATTTGACGCGTAAGATTGGTTAAAAACCCTAATTGGACAAGAATAAACATAAGGAGGACGAATGACACAAATGAACTTAGTGAAAGCACATGATTGGTTAAAAACCCTAATTGGACATGAATAAGCCTAGGGAGGACGAACATAAACTAAATGTTCATCCATAGACACAAACACACCTATTGGATGCACAAGATTGGTTATAAACCCTAAATGGACAAGAATATGTCTAGGGAGGACAAGAATGACGTAATTGTTCATCCTATGACACACACAACTATTGGATGCACAAGATTGGTTAGAAACCCTAAATGGACAAGAATAAGCCTAGAGAGGACGAAAATGACCTAAATGTTAATCCAATGACACAAACACACAAGATTGGTTAAAAACCCTAATTGGATAAGAAAAAGCCTAGGGAGGACGAAAAAGAACTAATTGTTCATCCAATGACACAAACACACCTATTTGATGCACAAGATTGGTTAAAAACCCTAATTGGACAAGATTAAGCCTAGGGAGGATGAAAATGACCTAATTGTTCATCCAATGACACAAACACACCTTTGGGATGCACAAGATTGGTCAAAAACCCTAATTGGACAAGAATAAGCCTAGGGAGGACGAATATGTCCTATTTGTTCATCCCATGACACAGACACACCTATTGGATGCCCAAGAGTGTTTCAAAATCCTAATTAGACAAGAATAAAACTAGGGTGGACGAAAATGACCTAAATATTTATCCAATGACACAAATGAACTTATTTGAAGCACAAGATTGGTTAAAAACCCTAATTGGACAAGAATAAGCCTAGGGAGGACGAAAATGACCTAAATGTTTAGCCAATGACACAAATGAACTTATTGGATGTACAAGATTGGTTATAAACCCTAATTGGACAAGAATAAGCCTAGGGAGGATGAAAATGACCTAATTGTTCATCTAATGACACAAACACACCTATTTGACTCACAAGGTTGGTTAAAAACCTTAATTGGACAAGATTAGGCCTAGGGAGGACGAAAATGACCTAAATGTTTATCCAACGAGACAAAGACACCTATTTGATGCACAAGATTGCTTAAAAACCATAATTGGACAAGAATAAGCCTAGAGAAGAGAAGAATGACGTAAAGTTCATCCAATGACACACACACCTATTGGATGCACAAGATCAGTTAAAAACCTTAATTGGACAAGAATAAGCATAGAGAGGACGAAAATGACCTAATTGTTCATCCAATGACACAAACACACCTCTTTGATTCCCTAGATTGGTTAAAAACCCTAATTGGACAAGAATAAGCTTAGGGAGGAAGAAAATGACCTAATAGCTCATCCAATAACACAAACACACCTATTTGATGCACGAGATTGGTTCAAAACCCTAATTGGAAAAGAATAAGCCAAGGGAGGACGAAAATGACCTTATAGTTCATTCAATGATACAAACACACCTTTTAGATGCACAAGATTGATTAAAAACCCAAATTGAGGAAGAATACACCTAGGGTGGACAAAAATGACCTAAATATTTATCCAATGACAGAAACAAACTTATTTAATGCACAAGACAGGTTAACACCCCTAATTGGACAACAATAAGCCTAGGATGAAATTGACCTAAATGTTCATCCAATGACACAAACACACCTATTGGATGCACATGTTTGGTTAAAAACCCTAATTGGACAAGAATAAGCCTAGGGAGGATGAAAATGACCTAAATGTTCATCCAATGACACAAACACACCTGTTGGATGCACAAGATTGGTTAAAAACCCTAATAGGAGAAGAATAAGGCTAGAGATGACGAAAATAACCTAAATGTTAATAAAATGACACAAATGAAATTATTGGATGCACCAGATTGGTTAACAACCCTAATTGGGCTAGAATAAGCCTAGGGAGGAAGAAAAGGACATAATGTTTAGCCAGTGACACAAACACACCTATTGGATGCACAAGATTGGTTAACAACCCTAATTGGGCAAGAATAACCCTAGGGAGGACGAAAATGACATAATGTTTAGCAAATGACATAAAAACACCTACTGGATGCACTAGATTAGTTAAAAACCCTAATTGGACAAGTATATGCCTAGGGTGGACGAAAATGACCTAATTGTTCATCCAATGACACAATCGCACCTATTTGATGCACAAGATTGGTTAAAAACCCTAATTGGACAAGAATAAGCCTAGAGTGGACGAAAATGACCTAAATGTTAATCCCATGACACAAATGAAAATATTGGATGCCCAATATTGATTAAAAACCCTGATTGGACAAGGATAAGCCTAGGGAGGACAAAAATGGCCTAAATGTTCATCTAACGACAGAAACACACATGTTGGATGCACAAGATTGGTTAAAAACCCCAATTTAACAAGAATAAGCCTAGGGAGGACGAAAATGACCTAATTGTTTAGCCAATGACACAAACAGACCTATTTGATGCACAAGATTGGTTAAAAATCCTAATTGGACAAGATTAAGCCTAGGGAGGACGAAAATGACCGAATTGTTCATCCAATGATACAAACACACCTATGGGATGCACAAGATTGGTTAAAAACCATATTTGGACAAGAATAAGCCTAGGGAGGACGAAAATTACCTAAATGTTCATTCAATAACACAAACACACCTATTGAATGCACAAGATTGGTTAAAAACCCTAATTGGAAAAGAATAAGCCTAGGGAGGACGAAAATGACCTAATTGTTCCTCAAATGACACAAACACACCCATTAGAAGCACAAGATTGGTTAAAAAACCTAATAGGATACGAATAAGCCTAGGGAGGACGAACATAAACTAAATGTTCATCCATAGACACAAACACACCTATTGTATGCACAAGGTTGGTTACAAACCCTAATTGGAAATGAATAAGTCTAGGGAGGACAAGAATGACGTAATTGTGCATCCAATGACTCACACACCTATTGGATGCAGAAGATTGGATAAAAACCCTAATTGGAGAATAATAAGCCATGGGAGGGCGAAAATGACCTAAATGCTTAGCCAATGACATAAATGAAATTATTGGATGCACAAGATTGGTTAAAAACCTTAATTGGACAAGAATAAGCCTAGGGAGGATGAAAATGACCTAATTGTTCATCCAATGACACAAACACACCTATGGGATGCACAAGATTGGATGCTCAAGATTGGTTAAAAACGCTAATTGGACAAGAATAAGCCTAGGGAGGACACGAATGACCTAATTGTTCATCCAATGACACACACACACTTATTGGATGCACAAGATTGGTTAAAAACCGTAATTGGACAAGAATAATCATAGGGACGAAGAAAATGACATAATATTTATTCAATGACACAAATGAAATTATTGGATGCACATGATTGGGTAAAAACCCTAATTGGAGAAGAATAAGCCTAGGGAGGACACGAATGACCAAGTTGTTCATCCACTGACACACACACACCTATTGGATGCACAAGATTGGTTAAAATCTCTAATTAGACAAGACTAAGCCTAGGGAGGACAAGAATGACCTGATTGTTCATCCAATGACTCACTAACACACCTATTGGATGCACAAGATTGGTTAAAAACCCTAATTCGACAAGAGTAAGCCTAGGGAGGACAAAAATGACCTAAATGTTTAGCCAATGACACAATCAGACCTATTTGATGCACAAGAATGGTTAAAAACCCTAATTGGACAAGAATACGCCTGAGGACAAAAATGACACTAACATGCCGATTGGATGGACAAGATTTGTTAAGAACCCTAATCGGACAAGAATAAGCCTAGGGAGGACGAAAATGGCCTAAATGTTTAGCCAATGACATAAATGAACTTATTGGATGCACAAGATTGGTTGAAAACCGTTACTGGACAAGAATAAGCCTAGGGAGGACGAAAATTACCTAAATGTTTATCCAATGAAAAAAACGCAATTATTGGATGCACACGATTGGTTAAAAAACCTAATTGGACAAGAATAAACCTAGATAGAACGAAAACGACCAAATTGTTCATCCAATGACACAAACACACCTATTTGATGCTCAAGATTGGTTAAAAACCCTAATTGGACAAGAATACGCCTAAGGAGGACAAAAATGACCTAATTGTTCATCCAATGACACAAACACACTGATTGGATGGACAAGATTTGTGAAGAACCCCGATGGGACAATAATAAGCATAGGGAGGACGAAAATGGCCTAAATGTTTAGCCAATGACATAAATGAACATATTGGATGCACAAGATTGATTAAAAACCCTAATTGGATAAGAATAAGCCTAGGGAGGACGAAAACGATCTAAATGTTCATCCAATGACTAAAACACACCTATTGAATGCACAAGACTGGTTAAAAACCCTAATTGGACAAGAATAAGCCTAGGGAGGACGAAAATGACATAATTGTTCATCCAATGACACAAACACGCCTATTGGATGGACAAGATTTGTTAAGAACCCTAATTGGACCAAATTAAGCCTAGAGAGGCGAAATAGACCTAATTGTTAATCCAATGACACAAAGACACCGTTTGGATGCAGAAGATTGGTTCAAAACCCTAATTGGACAAGAATAAGCCTAGGGAGGATGAGAATGACCTGATTGTTCATCCAATGACACACACACACACCTATTGGTTGCACAAGATTGGTTAAAAACCCTAATTGGACAAGAAAAAGCCTAGGGAGGAAAAAATTTCCTAATTGTTCATCCAATGACACAAACACACCTATTTGATACTCCAAATTGGTTAAAAACCCTAATTGGACAAGAATAAGCCTAGGGAGGACGAATATGACCTAATTGTTCATCCAATGACACAAACACTCCTATTGGATGCAGAAGATTGTTTCAAAACCCTAATTAGACAAGAATAAACCTAGGGAGGACGAAAATGACCTAAATATTTAGACAATGACACAAATGAACTTATTGCATGCACAAGATTGGTTAAAAACCCAAATTGGACAAGAATAAGCCTACGGAGGACGAAAATAAACTAATTGTTCATCCAATGTCACAAACATACCAATTGGATGCACAAGATTGGTTAAAAACCCTAATTGGACAAGAAAAAGCCTAGGATGAAAATGACCTAAATGTTCATCCAATGACACTCACACACCTATTTGATAAGAAAAAGCCTAGGGAGGACGAAAAAGACCTAATTGTTCATCCAATGACACAAACACACCTATTTGATGCACAAGATTGGTTAAAAACCCTAATTGGACAAGATTAAGCCAAGGGAGGATGAAAATGACCTAATTGTTCATCCAGTGACACAAACACACCTATGGGATGCACAAGATTGGTTAAAAACCCTAATCGGACAAGAATAAGCCTATGGAGGACGAATATGTCCTAATTCTTCATCCAATGACACAAACAGACCTATTGGATGCCTAAGAGTGTTTCAAAACCCTAATTAGACAAGAATAAACCTATGGTGGACGAAAATGGCCTAAATATTTATCCAATGACACATATGAACATATTGGAAGCACAAGATTGGTTAAAAACTCTAATTGGACAAGAATAAGCCTACGGAGGACGAAAATGACATAAATGTTTAGCCAATGACACAAATGAACTTATTGGATGCACAAGATTGGTTATAAACCCTAATTGGACAAGAATAAGTCTAGGGAGGATGAAAAGGACCTAATTGTTCATCTAATAACACAAACACACCTATTTGACTCACAAGATTGGTTAAAAACCTTAATTGGACAAGATTAAGCCTAGGGAGGATGAAAATGACCTAAATGTTCATCCAATGACACAAACACACCTATTGGATGCTTAAGATTGGTTAAAAATCCTAATTGGACAAGAATAAACATAAGGAGGACGAAAATGACATTATATTTTTCAAATGACACACATGAACTTATTGGTTGCACAAGATTGGTTAAAAACCCTAATTGGACACGAATAAGCCTAGGGAGGACGAAAATGACCTAAATGATCATCAAATGACAAAAACACACCTATAGGATGCACAAGATTGATTAAAAACCATAATTGGACAAGAATAAACCTACGGAGTTTGAAAATGACCTAATTGTTCATCCAATGACACAAACACACGTGTGGGATGCACAAGATTGGTTAAAAACCCTATTTGGACAAGAATAATCATACGGAGGACGAAAATGACATAATATTTATCCAATTACACAAATGAACTTATTGGAAGCACAAGATTGGGTAAAAACCCTAATTGGACAAGAATAAGCCTACGGAGGACGAAAATGACCTAAATGTTTAGCCAATGACACAAATGAACTTATTGGATGCACAAGATTGGTTATAAACCCTAATTGGACAAGAATAAGCCTAGGGAGGATGAAAATGACCTAATTGTTCATCTAATGACACAAACACACCTATTTTACTCACAAGATTGGTTAAAAACATTAGTTGGACAAGATTAAGCCTAGGGAGGGCGAAAATGACCTAAATGTTCATCCAATGACACAAACACACCTATTGGATGTGTAAGATTGGTTAAAAACCCTAATTGGACAAGAATAAACATAAGGAGGACGAAAATGACATTATATTTATCAAATGACACACATGAAGTTATTGGTTGAACAAGATTGGTTAAAAACCCTAATTGGACACGAATAAGCCTAGGGAGGACGAAAATGACCTAAATGATCATCAAATGACAAAAACACACCTATAGGATGCACAAGATTGATTAAAAACCATAATTGGACAAGAATAAACCTACGGAGTTTGAAAATGACCTAATTGTTCATCCAATGACACAAACACAAGTATGGGATGCACAAGATTGGTTAAAAACCCTATTTGGACAAGAATAATCATACGGAGGACGAAAATGACATAATATTTATCCAATTACACAAATGAACTTATTGGAAGCACAAGATTGGTTAAAAACGCTAATTGGACAAGAATAAGCCTAGGGTGGACACGAATGACGTAATTGTTCATCCCATGACACTCACACACCTATCGGATGCACAAGATTGGTTAAAAACCATAATTGGACAAGAATAAGCCTAGGGAGGACGAAAATGACCTAAATGTCCATCTAATGACACAAACACGCCTGTTCGCTAAAAACCCTAATTGGACAAGAATAAGCCTAGGGAGGACACGAATGACAAAATTGTTCATCCACTGACACACACACTCCTATTGGATGCACAAGATTGGTTAAAAACTCTAATTGGACAAGACTAAGCCTAGGGAGGACAAGAATGACCTGATTGTTCATCCAATGACACACACACACCTATCGGATGCACAAGATTGGTTAAAAACCATAATTGGACAAGAATAAGCCTAGGGAGGACGAAAATCACCTAAATGTTCATCAAATGACACAAACACGCCTATTGGATGCACAAGATTGGTTAAAAACCCTAATCGGAGAAGAATAACCCTAGGGAGGACGAAAATGACCTAAATGTTCATCCAATGACACAAACACACCTATTGGATGCACAAGATTGGTTAAAAACCCTAATTGGACAAGAATAACCCTAGGGACGACGAAAATGACCAAAATGTTTAGCCAATGACACAATCAGACCTATTTGATGCACAAGATTGGTTAAAAACCCTAATTGGACAAGAATACGTCTGAGGACAAAAATGACACTAACACGCCGATTAGATGGACATAATTTGTTAAGAACCCTAATTGGACAAGAATAAGCCTAGGGAGGACGAAAATGGCCTAAATGTTTAGCCAATGACATAAATGAACATATTGGATGCGCAAGATTGGTTAAAATCCCTTATTGGAAAAGAATAAGCCTAGGGAGGACCAAAATGATCTCAAAGTTAATCCAACGACACAAATGAACTTATTGGATGCACAAGAATGGTTGAAAACCCTAACTAGACAAGAATAAGCCTAGGTAGGACGAAAATGACCTAAATGTTTATCCAATGACACAAACACAACTATTGGATGCACACGATTGGTTAAAAAACCCAATTGGATAAGAATAAGCATAGATAGAACGAAAATGACCTAATTGTTCATCCAACGACACAAACACACCTATTTGATGCACAAAATTGGTTAAAAACCCTAATTGGATAAGAATACGCCTAAGAAGGACAAAAATGACCTAATTGTTCATCCAATAACACAAACACACCGATTGGATGGACACGATTTGTTAAGAACCCTGATTGGACAAGAATAAGCCTAGGGAGAACGAAAATGGCCTAAATGTTTAGCCAATGACATAAATGAACATATTGGATGCACAAGATTGGTTTAAAACCCTAATTGGAAAAGAATAAGCCTTGGGAGGACGAAAACGATGTAAATGTTCATCCAATGACAAAATCACACCTATTGAATGCACAAGATTGGTTAAAAACCCTAATTGGACAAGAATATGCGTAGGGAGGACGAAAATGACCTAATTGTTCATCCAATGACACACACTCGCCTATTGGATGGACAAGATTTGTTAAGAACCCTAATTGGACCAAATTAAGCCTAGGGAGGCGAAATAGACCTAATTATTAATCCAATGACATAAAAACACCTTTTGGATGTAGAAGATTGGTTAAAAACCCAAATTGGACAAGAATAAGCCTAGGGAGGACGAAAATGGCCTAAATGTTTAGCCAATGACACCAACAGACCTATTTGACGCACAAGATTGGTTAAAAACCCTAATTGGACAAGATTAAGGCCAGGGAGGAAAAAAATGACCTAATTGTTCATCCAATGACACAAACACACCTATGGGATGCACAAGATAGGTTAAAAACCCTATTTGGAAAAGAATAAGACATGGGAGGACGAAAATGACCTAATTGTTCCTCAAATGACACAAACACACCTATTGGAAGCAAAAAATTGGTTAAAAACGCTAATTGGACATGAATAAGCCTAGGGAGGACGAACATAAACTAAATGTTCATCCATAGACACATACCCACCTATTGGATGCACAAGATTGGTTATAAACCCTAATTGGACAAGAATAAGTCTAGGGAGGACAAGAATGACATAATTGTTCATCCTATGACACACACACACCTATTGGATGCACAAGATTGGTTAAAAACCCTAATTGGACAAGAATAAGCCTAGAGAGGACAAGAATGACCTGATTGTTCATCAAATGACACACACACCTATTGGTTGCACAAGATTGGTTAAAAACCCTAATTGGACAAGAAAAAGCCTAGGGAGGAAAAAATTTCCTAATTGTTAATCCAATGACACAAACACACCAGTTGGATGCACAAGATTGGTTAAAAATCCTAATTGGACAAGAATAAGCCAAGGGAGGACGAAAATGACCTAAATGTTTAGCCGATGACACAAACACACCTATTGAATGCACAAGATTAGTTAAAAACCATAATTGGACAAGAATAAGCCTAGGGAGGACGAAAATGAGCTAAATGTTTAGCCAATGACACAAATGAACTTATTTGATGCACAAGATTGGTTAAAATCCCTGATTGGAAAAGAATAAGCTGAGGGAGGACGAAAATGACCTAAAAGTTCATCCAATGACACAAACACACCTATTGAATGCACAAGATTGGTTAAAAACCCTAATTGGATAAGAATAAGCCTAGGGAGGACGAAAAAGACCTAATTGTTCATCCAATGACACAAACACACCTATTTGATGCACAAGATTGGTTAAAAACCCTAATTGGACAAGATTAAGCATAGGGAGGATGAAAATGACCTAATTGTTCTTCCAATGACACAAACACACCTATGGGATGCACAAGATTGGTTAAAAACCCTAATTGGACAAGAATAAGCCTAGGGAGGACGAATATGACCTAATTGTTCATCCAATGACGCAAACACACCTATTGGATGCCCAAGAGTGTTTCAAAACCCTAATTAGACAAGAATAAACCTAGGGTGGACGAATATGACTTAAATATTAATCCAATGACACAAATGAACTTATTGGAAGCACAAGATTGGTTAAAAACCCGAATTGGACAAGAACAAGCCTAGGGAGGACAAAAATGACCTAAATATTTAGCCAATGACACAAATGTACTTAATTGATGCACAAGATTCGTTATAAACCCTAATTGGACAAGAATAAGCCTAGGGAGGGTGAAAATGACCTAATTGTTCATCTAATGACACAAATACACCAATATGACTCACAAGATTGGTTAAAAACCTTAATTGGACAAGATTAAGACTAGGGTGGACGAAAATGACCTAATTGTTCATCAAATGACACAAACACACCTATCGGATGCATAAGATTGGTTAAAAACCCTAATTGGACAAGAATAAACATAAGGAGGATGAAAATGACATAATATTTATGAAATGACACACATGAACTTATTGGTTGCACAAGATTGGTTAAAAACCCTAATTGGACACGAATAAGCCTAGGGAGGACGAAAATCACCTAAATGTTCACACAATGACACAAACACACCTATAGGATGCACAAGATTGATTAAAAACCATAATTGGACAAGAATAAGCTTAGGGAGGACGAAAATGACGTAAATGTTTACCCAATGACACAAAATAACTCATTGGAAGCACAAGATTGGTTAAAATCCCTGATTGGAAAAGATTAAGCCTAGGGAGGACGAAAATGACCTAAAAGTTCATCCAATCATGCAAACACACCTATTGAATACAATAGATTGGTTAAAAATCCTAATTGGACAAGAATAAGCCTACGGAGGACGAAAATGACCTAAATGTTTATCCAATGACACAAACACAACTACTGGATGCACACGATTGGTTAAAAACCCTAGTTGGACAAGAATAAGCCTAGATAGAACGAAAATAACCTAATTGTTCATCCAATGACACAAACACACCTGTTTGATGCACAGTAGTGGTTAAAAACCTTAATTGGACAAGAATACGCCTAGGGAGGACAAAAATGATCTAACTGTTCAACCATTGAGACAAACACGCCCATTAGATGGACAAGATTTGTTAAGAACCCTAATTGGGCAAGAATAAGCCTAGGGAGGTCGAGAATGGCCTAAATGTTTAGCCAATGACAAAAATGAACTTATTGGACAACAATAAGCCTAGGGAGGCGAAACAGACCTAATTGTTAATCGAATGACGCAAACACACCTATTGGATGCACAAGATAGGTTAAAAACCCTAATTCGACAAGAATAAGCCTAGGGAGGACGAAAATGACCTAAATGTTTAGCCAATGAAACCTACAGACCTATTAGATGCACAAGATTGGTTAAAAACCCTAATGGGACAAGATTAAGGCCAGGGAGGACAAAAATGACCTAATTGTTCATCCAATGACACAAACACACCTATGGGATGCACAAGATTAGTTAAAAAACCCTATTTGGACAAGAATAAGCCTAGGGAGGACGAAAATGACCTAAATGTTCATTCAATAACACAAACACACCTATTGAATGCACAAGATTGGTTAAAAACACTAATTGGAAAAGAATAAGACAAGGGAGGACGAAAATGACCTAATTGTTCTTCAAATGACACAAACAGACCTATTGGAAGCACAAAATTGGTTAAAAACCCTAATTGGACATGAGTAAGCCTAGCAAGGACGAACGTAAACTAAATGTTCATACATAGACACAAACACACCTATTGGATGCACAAGATTGGTTATAAACCCTAATTGGACAAGAATAAGTCTAGGGAGGAAAAGAATGACGTAATTGTTCATCCTATGAGACACACACACCTATTGGTTGCACAAGATTGGTTAAAAATCCTAATTGGACAAGAATAAGCCTATGGAGGACCAAAATTACCTAAATGATAATCCAATGACACAAATGAACTTATTGGATGCACAAGATTGGTTAAAAACCCTAATTGGACATGAATAAGCGTAGGGAGGACGAAAATGACCTAAATGTTCATCCAATGACACAAACACACCTATTGGATGCACAAGATTGGTTAAAAAGCATAATAGGACAAGAATAAGCCTAGGGAGGATGAAAATGAGCTAAATGTTAAGCCAATGACACAATTGAACTTATGTGATGCACAAGATTGGTTAAAATCCCTGATTGGAAAAGAATAAGCTGAGGGAGGACGAAAATGACCTAAAAGTTCATCCAATGACACAAACACACCTATTGAATGCACAAGATTGGTTAAAAACCCTAATTGGATAAGAATAAGCCTAGGGAGGACGAAAAAGACCTAATTGTTCATCCAATGACACAAACACACCTATTTGATGCACAAGATGTTGAGACAAAATCTCAATTTAATGTTTTGATGAAAACAAACAAAAAGTTAATTAAGAATGTTAATTATGATTCTAAATGTTATGTGCTTTTGAGTGAATTTAATCAAGCAAAGCAAAGAAAACAGCAACAAGAACACTAAAACAGAGAAAGAGATCCAGCCTCAAAAAAGTTCATCACAGCATGTTGTTCAAAGTTTATCTACCTCGTTAACAAAGAATCAGTCCTGGAAATTTGTTCCTATCTAATCAGTACAATGCAAGGAACAAGTAGGATTCATCCAAGCTCAAAAAGGCTATTTAATCACAAAATTAAAAGGGCCGAAAGATGGACAAAAGTCATGATGACCTAAAGAATTCCAGAAATTCAAAAGTCAACAAAGCCCACTCAATCTTGACATATGACAAGGAAATCACAAAAGAAATCCAGGTTGATCAAAACGGGAGCTCCAGAATGATTATTTAAGCTCAAGAACGTTCACTCAAAAACCCAGAACGTTTTCCGTTTTTCTGCACATCAACAGCAGCCTTGCATTCTCTGTTTCAGTCTGCAATTCGATCCTAATCTTCTCCAGCTGCACTCAAGACTCAAGATGGAGAATGTATCATCCAAGAACAATGAAGAAACATCAAGGGTTATGTTAGAAAAGTACAGCACGACTTTAAATGCTAAATCCAAAAGTAAAAAAAGGCTATGTCATAGCATGAAATGTCTATTCAAGTACTGCCTTAAATCCAGGAAAAGCATGGCCTCTCCAACAGCTCTTTCGTGCTTATCCTGTGCATTTCCAGCCTATAAATAGCAGGCCTCAATCATGAAGAAAGATAAGAAACTCAAGCACTAAGTAATCAACAATATTCATTCACTTAAAGCTTGAATTTCTGCAAAACAAAGGAATTAACATTTTCTGAAATTGGCAAAATAGTTACTGCTGCACTGTCTTAATTCAGCTGCAAAATCATCATTAGATCCTTTGTAAAGAATCTATTCTCAAACAAGAGTTGAGAAATAACAGATTCTATCAAAATCAATCCATTTGTAAAAACTCAAACTATAAGAGTTTCTTCATAGTTTGTTTTAGATTGTCTCCTATCAAGATTAGATAGGTGTTATCATAGCTTTCTGGGTGGAAAGTAATAGAGGCTGAAATAGATCAAGGTTGGTCTACACTAGGTGTTGTAAGATTAAGAAGGTTCTTCGTTTTAAACACTTAGTGGAAAATCTCACCGTGTGAGGACTGGACGTAACCCACGTTGGGTGAACCAGGATAAATCTTTGTGTGGTATTCTCTTTCCTATCTCTTTCTTTATTATACTGTATTGATCAATTAAGATAAAATTGAAACTGATTTTCTACTAATCTAAGAACGTTCTCTGTTTTATAACACAAACCAAGAACGTTCTCCGTTTTCTGTTTTCATAACAAAGATCATTCTTGAGTTATTTTCTTAAGTTTTAACAGGAATTTTGAAAGGCACATTTACAATTCAAACCCCCCTTTCTTGTAAATCGACATATTTTTACTTCACAAGATTGGTTAAAAACCCTAATTGGACAAGACAAAGCCTAGGGAGGATGAAAATGACCTAATTGTTCATCCAATGACACAAACACACCTATGGGATGCACAAGATTAATTAAAAACCCTAATTGGATAAGAATAAGCCTAGGGATGACGAAAAAGACCTAATTGTTCATCCAATGACACAAACACACCTATTGGATGCCCAAGAGTGTTTCAAAACCCTAATTAGACAATAATAAACCTAGGGTGGACGAAAATGACCTAAATATTAATCCAATGACACAAATGAACTTATTGGAAGCACAAGATTGGTTAAAAACCCGAATTGGACAAGAATAAGCCTAGGGAGGAAGAAAATGACCTAAATGTTTAGCCAATGACACAAATGAACTTATTGGATGCACAAGATCGGTTATAAACCCTAATTGGACAAGAATAAGCCTAGGGAGGGTGAAAATGACCTAATTGTTCATCTAATGACACAAATACACCTATTTGACTCACAAGATTGGTTAAAAACCTTAATTGGACAAGATTAAGACTAGGGAGGACGAAAATGACCTAATTGTTCATCCAATGACACAAACACACCTATTGGATGCATAAGATTGGTTAAAAACCCTAATTGGACAAGAATAAACATAAGGAGGACGAAAATGACATAATATTTATCAAATGACACACTTGAACTTATTGGTTGCACAAGATTGGTTAAGAACCCTAATTGGACCAGAATAAGCCTAGGGAGGACGAAAATGTCCTAAATGTTTAGCCAATGACAAAAATGAACTTATTGGACAACAATAAGCCTAGGGAGGCGAAATAGACCTAATTGTTAATCGAATGACGCAAATGACCTTATTGGATGCACAAGATTGGTTAAAAACCCTAATTGGACATGAATAAGCCTAGGGAGGACGAAAATGACCTAAATGTTCATCCAATGACACAAACACACCTATTGGATGCACAAGAGTGGTTAAAAACCATAATTGGACAAGAATAAGCATATGGAGGACGAGAATGAGCTAAATGTTTAGCCAATGACACAAATGAACTTATTTGATGCACAAGATTGGTTAAAATCCCTGATTGGAAAATAATAAGCTGTGGGAGGACGAAAATGACCTAAAAGTTTATCCAATGACACAAACACACCTATTGATTACACAAGATTGGTTAAAAACCCTAATTGGATAAGAATAAGCCTAGGGAGGACGAAAAAGACCTAATTGTTCTCCCAAAGACACAAACACACCTATTTGATGCACAAGATTGGTTAAAAATCATAATTGGACAAGAATAAGCCTAGGGAGGATGAAAATGACCTAATTGTTCATCCAATGACACAAACACACCTATGGGATGCACAAGATTGGTTAAAAACCCTAACTGGACAAGAATAAGCCTAGGGAAGATGAATATGACCTAATTGTTCATCCAATGCTGAAAATTAAAGAGGAGGTATAGGAAAGATTGCACCAAGTTTTATCCTGGTTCAGCTGTCCCTTGACAGCCTACATCCAGTCCTAAGATCCAACAAGATCTCAGCCTTTCCAATAGAACCTTTTTAGAATCAGTTTACATATTTTCACACAGTGCCTCGCACCAATCTTAAACTATTCTACTCGTTCTATCTTCCCTTCCCTGAATTCCCAAGTTTAAGTCCCATAAACTTGACCAAGAATTCAGTCAAACGTCTTCTTCTTGACAGCCCTCAACCCCGAAGAACGCCACCAGTCGTAGCTGGATTTTCGCAAAGTAATTTGTTACAAAAGAGTATCAAAAACCATGAAGCAAATCAAATATACAAATATCTTGATCTTGCTTCTTCCAAAAGTAATCTATCTCAAATCAGTCTTTTCCAATCTTCAATGATCACAAGTTGATTGTCCATGATTGAGAAAGTATTTCCAATTGATACTCGTTGTGAAAAAGTTATCTCACGTGTTGTAGCTCTGAAAATGAATTATCAAAAGTTATTGTATTGTTCAATGAATCTGTTATTCGTTATTGGTTCTCTATGGAATAAGAATACCAAAGCAGTTTATATAGTTTCAGGAAAAACAACATATGAATCGATTTAGCCAATCCATTCATTAAAGTTATAAAGCACCCTAATCGATTTATGCAATCGATTTCGCGAATCTTGTTTTTCTTGAATCTTGAAATTGCACAACATAATTGATTCAACTAATCGATTCTTTTAAATGAGTTCTCCAGACTATGATGAAAGTGAATGTCTGAATCGATGTGCATAATCGACTTGGGATGTTTTGTTCAAACAACGAGATCAAAACAGTCGATGTATGTAATCGATTCAGCCATTACAGTCGTCTCTGTTTCTAAAACTTTTTGTGCAAATCGCTTTAGTCAATCGATTTCACTGGTTCCAGAGACACAGTGATTTTCACCAATCGATGTGCCTAACCGATTGAAAAATTAAGTCTGAAGCTCATTACAACAAGTTGGTTTAAGCAATCGATTTACCAAGTCGATTGATGCCAACTTCAATATAACAGAAGTAAGTGAGTAGATTGAGCTAATCGATTATGGATGTTCCAGACCAAGTTCTTTTTGAAATATATTTTGGTAAGTCGATTTGCCTAATCGATTTATTTGCATTGGTTTGGTTCTGGAACATTCACATTCGATTTGGTCAATCGATGTAAACAAAAACATAACATAAGACAATGATTGAATAATCGATTTGCCAAAGCGACTAGTTTGCAAGGTGAGCTACTGACTTGCACATTTTCATTTTTAATAAGAGTTCAAGTCGATTGGTCTAATCGATGTAAACTATCAGTTCAGTCTTAGTGAATTAAACAATCGATTTGCCAAATCGATTTGTGGCAAACTGGCTCTCTGACTTGCATAATTTATTTTCTGATAAGTGTAACAATCGATTTACCAATTCGATTGATGGCATGTTTGAACTTTCATAAAGTTGTGCAAATCGATTGTGCCAATCGATTGATTAATTCCAGACAGTGTAATAACAATCAACCCTTTTTCAGAATCGATTTTACTAATCGATTTGCTTGTAGATCTTCAAGGTTTTGTTGATTTCTTGAGTTCCAAGCAATGTTCCAAGCTTGTAGGATTGAACGGATTTTTCATGAAATTTTCTCAATTCACACTGTTAGGTTTATTTTTACAAGTGTATGTTTGTCAAGAACTTCAAAAACGAGAGAACATATGTCTAGCACATAGCCATATTTCTAACAATCTCCCCTTTTTGATTTAATTGACAAACATGCATTTTGTTTTTATATAAACTTGAGAAACATTTCAAGGGAATATGCTGAAATAACAGTTTAGCTCCCCCTGAGTATGTATACCCAAGCAAATTGCAGAACACAATATTTATAAGATAAGATACCATTGTGTTAGTACTAATCAAGTTATATAAAAAAACTTCTCTCCCTCTTTTGTTAAATAAGTCATAAAGGAAAAAAAATTTGCTCCCCCTGAGATGGTAGCATAAGAATTTCTGAAAAACGTAAAGGATTAGTAACAAGAGTTTATTATGATTATAACCAGAAGACACTTTTATCAGTGCAATAAACAGAATCAAACATAGTATGGCACGCATTTGAAGTCATGAAGATGAAATGACATGAAATGCAATGCAGCGATTAACACAAGCAATTAACTTCAAAAACACTTATATTCATTTATCAACAGAGTACAACCAACAAAAAAAATTACACAGAAAAGCAACATAGATAAACAAACACCAAAAAGAAACTAAGGTCCTAAACATCTATGGTTGGCTGATCCTCATTATTAGCAGGGGATGAGGTTGAGACCGCTGTATTACCCTCAGCAGGTGTCTCCTCAACATGAGTCACAGCAACCTCTACATGAGTAGGAATATGCTCTTCAGCTGCTTGCCTTCCAATCTCAGCAACATCGCTGAAGGACAACTTAATGCCCAGATGTTCCTGAATTGCTGCTATGTCCTGTGCCATCTGATTCTGGTTGGCTTGGATGTCCTGAATTGCAGCATCCATCCTTACATTCAGCTCCTCCATTTTGGAGTTGTGAGTCGCCTGAGCTGCCATAAACTCAAGGAGTTTAGAGAGGACCTCAGACCCAGCTGAAACAGGCTCAGCAGTAGGTGGTTCAACACATTGCTGGGTTGATTCAGCAGTAGCTTGAGGTCTACTCCAGATTCCATTCAGCTTACGTAGCTGCATTTGGTTCACAATGGATTCGCCAAATGTCAAAGTGGTTTTGGACACTTCTTCACCCTTTAGAGAGACCTTGAAGTGGGTGAGAATCTTAGTGATTAACTGTGGATAAGGAAGCACCAGCTTGCCTTGTGCTGCTTCCTGCATGTGGCGAAGCACAATCCATGCCTAGCTCATCTTGAGCTCCTTGCATAGACCCCACATCAACACTATGTCCAACCTTTGGACAACTGCATGATTGCCGGATCGTGGGACGAGCATCCGGGTGAGAGCATACATCAGCATACGATGCTGAACCTTCATCTGGCCGATAGGAAGTGAAACAGATTCCACAAAGCCTTCAACCATCAGGTCCTGCACGACTTGTTGCCTCTCCAGAGTCTCTTCCCAACCGTCATCAGCAGCGTCAGCTACGGTGCTGCCATCGACAGAGTTTCCATGGTACTGAAGTCCCGACAGGTTCGAGAACTCCTTGTATGTCATGGAAATTTTCTTGCCTTTCACCGTTGCTTTGAAACCAGAATCCGTCATTTTGAAAGTGGAGTAAAATGCCCGAATCAGGTTTGGATAAGCATCGAGAGAACAGGATAGAAAATCTTCCAAACCATGAAATCTGAGATGGTTTTGAAAGGTGAAACCATCACTGTCGAAGTACTGAAAGTCCAGAACTCTTGCTTCATGAATCTTGCGCTTGATGAACGCTTGAGGAAGTTTGAATTCCTCAGTTGACTTGCTTTGAGTGGCCTTTGGTGTAGGAGTCGCTTTATTCTGGTGTGTAGATTTCTTCTGTGGAGTTGAAGAAGTAACTTTCTTCTTCTTCTTCAGGATTACCTCCTTCATTGCATCAGCCAGCAACTTTTCAATTGGAGGGTCCTTCCTTTTCTTCGATTTCCCTTGGTCTACAGCAATGCTTTTGCCTTTGTCTTGTGCTGAAATCTTGCGTGTTGGAATGGAAACCCGTTTTGAAAGAGTTGGTGGTGGTGATGGTGTACTTGAAGAAGATGAAGTGGAGGGTGTAGATGGTGATGTGCGCTTAACTCTTGCCATTTTTAGAGATTTAGGATTAATCTGAAGTAGAGAGGGAAAAGGGGAAGGTTGAGAAGATCAGAACAAGAAGAGAAAACTGAGATTGCAGAGGTTTGAGAGCTGGAAAAGAGATGAATCGATGTTGTGGTTCGATTGAAACTATTCCTTTTATACTGCTGGGTATGTAAATCGATTTCCCCAATCGACTTAGTTACCGTTGCTGGGGAAGATCAAAAGACACGTAACGGCTAGTAAAAAACTCTGTAACGGTAATAATGTCAGTCGATTACCCAAATCGATGTTCACAATTACTTAATCGATTTCCCGAATCGATTTCGTATTAGTCCAGAAGCTTCAAATGACAGTTCAGGTAGAACTTCATCTCAGCATCGATTTCCCACATCGATTCCTTTGAGTGAAGAACTGATCAGGTTGAACACAAATCGATTACCCACGTCGATTTCGACTTAGTTTAGAAAACTTACAAATCATACCAGAAGCTCACTTTTCACAGCATCGATTACCCAAATCGATCCTTTTAAAAAGAAACTCAAACCAATTCTGACAATCGATTTCCCAAATCAATTTCGAGCTTGTTCAGAAATCTTTCCTATCAGTCCAGAGACTGAGTTGCAAGAGCATCGATTGTCCAAATCGATTATTTTGAATGAAGTTTCCAACCATACATAACACATTATGGGTCATGTCGACTAGTGCAATCGATTTTGTAAACACATTTTCCTGTGTAGCCACAGGATAATCGATTGTTCCAGTCGATTAGACTCATAATTCAGATCTGATTAGGATCTATTATGCCTAGTTTCATCCTTATGTGATGGAAGCTTTCCTTTGGCAAGGCTTTGGTGAATATGTCTGCTAACTGCTCAGTTGTGTTGACATACTCTAACTTGATGTTGCCACTTTGAAACTGATCTCGAATGAAGTGATGACGAATCTCAATGTGCTTGGTCCTGGAATGCATAACTGGATTCTTAGTGATGCTGATCGCACTTGTGTTGTCGCACAAGATGGGAACAGTTCCTAAGTCCACGCCGAAATCTAACAAATGCTGCTTCATCCACATGATCTGAGCACAACAACTACCAGCTGCAATGTATTCAGCTTCAGCTGTTGACAAGGCAATACTGGTTTGTTTCTTGCTGAACCAAGATACAAGTGAATTACCTAGCAAATGACAAGTACCAGAGGTACTTTTCCTATCCAATTTGCAACTTGCAAAGTCTGAATCCGAGTAACCTACCAAAGAACAAGTTGATCCCTTTGGATACCACAATCCAAGGCTCCTAGTCCCAACTAAATACTGGAAAATCCTCTTAACCGCACTAAGGTGAGACTCTTTAGGATTAGATTGATACCTCGAACACATGCAAACGCTGAACATAATGTCAGGCCTGCTTGCTGTGAGATATAACAATGATCCTATCATGCCTCTATACCTTGAAACATCCACTGGTTTGCCTAGGTCATCTTTATCTAAAAGGTTTCCTTGACTCATAGGAGTATCTATGGGCTTGAAGCTATCAAATGAAAATTTCTTTATTAAGTCATTACAATACTTTGTTTGGCTAATAAAGATACCTTGTTTAGATTGATTAATTGGAAATCCCAAAAAGTATGACAGTTCACCCATCATAGACATTTCAAATTGACCTTTCATCAACTTTTCAAAATTTTTACACAACTGGTCATTTGTTGATCCAAAGATTATGTCATCCACATAAACTTGGACCAGCAAGATATCTTTGCCATTAGTTTGAATGAAAAGAGTTTTGTCAACTTTGCCTCTTAAAAAGTTTTGATTAATGAGGAGGTTGCTCAGTTTTTCATACCAAGCTCTAGGGGCTTGTTTCAATCCATAGAGGGCTTTTGTTGGTTTAAACACATGGTTAGGAAAATCTGGATTCTCAAATCCAGGTGTTTGACTAACATATACCTCCTCATGGATTTCACCATTCAAAAAAGCACTTTTAACGTCCATTTGAAATAGCTTAAAGTCCATAATACTAGCATAAGCCAGAAGAATCCTAATAGCCTCTAACCTAGCTACAGGGGCGTAGGTTTCGTCGAAGTCTATCCCTTCTTCCTGACTATAACCCTTGGCTACTAGCCTAGCTTTGTTCCTTGTGATCACACCATTCTCATCTAGTTTGTTTCTAAAAACCCACCTAGTTCCTATGATGTGCTTATTCTCAGGTTTAGGTACTAGCTCCCACACTTGGTTTCTCTCAAACTGGTTCAACTCCTCTTGCATAGCAAGTATCCACTCACTATCTAGCAAGGCTTCCTTAATGGTCTTAGGTTCAATCTGAGATACAAAGGCTGCTAGGTTACAAAATTGTCCAAGGTTCCTTCTAGTAGCTACCCCTTTGGAGATGTCACCTATGATGTTATCTATGGGATGGTTTCTATTGAACTTCCACTCCTTAGGTAACTCTTCTATTCTAATAGGTTCAACACACTCACTGTTTGCTGGAGATACAGGTTCTTTGGGTTCTAAAGGATCAGAATCTATATCTTCATCTAAGGGGGCATTAACAATAGAAGGAGTATTGTTCATGTTTTCTTTAAAAGTTTCATCAAATTTCACATGAACAGATTCTTCTATTGTTTTTGTCCTCTTGTTATAGATTCTATAGGCTTTGCTAGTTTGGGAATAACCTAGAAAGATACCCTCATCTGCCTTGGGATCAAACTTGCCTAGGTGTTCTTTACCATTATTCAAGACAAAGCACTTGCAACCAAACACTCTAAAGTAAGCAATATTAGGCTTTCTACCCTTGAACAACTCATAAGGAGTTTTCTTAAGTATTGGCCTAATCAAAACCTTGTTGACAACATGTGTGGCAGTGTTAATTGCATCAGCCCAGAAATACTTGGGAGTATTTGAATCTCTCAACATGGTCGTAGCCAACTCCTCTAGGGACCTATTCTTCCTCTCTACAACACCATTTTGCTGTGGTGTTCTAGGGGCAGAATACATATGTTGAATGCCATTTTCTTCACAAAAATTTTCAAAAGAATCATTTTGGAATTCACCTCCATGATCACTTTTGATAGAAATAATTTTCTGACTTGTTTCATTTTGAACCAAGTTTGCAAACTTTTTGAAAACAGAAAATGTGTCACTTTTATGAGTTAGAAAATAAGTCCAAGTAAATCTAGAATAGTCATCAATTAACACAAATCCATACAGGTTGCCACCAAAGCTTCTAATTTGAGATGGTCCAAACAAATCCATGTGGATAAGTTGCAAAACCCTATTGGTTTTGACCATAGCAACTGGGGGAAAAGTAGACTTGACAAGCTTACTCTTCACACAAGAATCACACAGCCTATCTTTAGAAAACTTTCTATTGGGAAGGCCTATGACCAGCTGCTTGCTAACAAGTCTATTTAAATGATCTACATGAATGTGTGCAATGCCTTTGTGCCATAACCATGTTTCATCAGTATTAGATAGTAAGCAACAGGTAGAATCAGCAGGCATAGTATTCAAGTCCAGCATGTAAATGTTATTAATTCTATCACCTACTAATTTCATGCTTTTATCATGCTTGTTCTCAATTATGCAAGAAAGTGGTGAAAAGCTTACTTGAAATCCATTGTCACATAGCTGACTTATACTTAGAAGATTATGTTTCAGTCCTTCCACATATAAGACATTTTTAATAATGACAGTTGATTCGTTTCTGATGTTACCTTCACCGCATATTTTGCCTTTATTGTTATCTCCATATTTTACAAATCCATCTTCTTTTAAATTCAGGGACAGAAACATTGACTTGTCCCCTGTCATGTGCTTTGAGCATCCACTATCAAGATACCATTGGTGTTTAGTGGATCTCAAGCATACCTGCAATACAATTAGAAAATGTATTTAGGTCCCCAATTCACATTGGGTCCTGGGGGGTCAGTTTTACCATCTTTTGTCTTAATTCTCCAAATCTGTTTGTATCCTCTATTTGCAAGTCTTTTTAATTTGCAGTTGTAGACAAAATGTCCTTTTCTACAACAAAAGTGACAATTGACAGTAGAGGAGACATACTGTTTTGGTTTGACAAAAGCATTATGCATGTGGCTAGGTTTCACAAATTTTTGGTTATGATTAACATTTCCATATCCTATGCCATGTTTATTTTTATTATGATTAGCATGCATATTCTTGTTATATCCAAGTCCAGATTTTATGTTGACACTTCTCTGGTTGCTAAGAATATTATTCAATTTATCTTTGCTACTAGAAAGTTTCAATAAATCTGACTTTAATAATGCAACAGAATTCTCAAGTTCGATGCATTTGGCAGATTTTTCATGCGAGTCCTTTTTCAATTGTTCACACAAGTCCTCAATATTCCTATAATCAGTTTTCATTTGATCATGCAACATGCATTGTTGTTCAAGCATTTTCTTGGTATTAATTAATTGCTTAACAGATTTAACATATTCATCATGCAATTCATTAAATGCATCTTGCAGTTCATCAAAAGAAGGATTATATTGGGAATTTACCTCGCTTTCTGATTCCGAATCCGTGTTAGCCATGAGGCACAGATTAGCTTCTTCAGTTTCTGAAGATGTAGAGGATTCTTCATTGTCATTCCATGCAACATATGCTTTTCTGTTTTTCCGGACTGGTTCCTTGCCTTTAGTTTTGGAATTTCTGTTCTTGTTCTGCAGCTTGTAACAATCAGCCTTGATATGACCAGTTTTTCCACACTCATAACATGTGATTGTTTTACTGTCATTGTTCTTTGAGCTGGATTGTTTTCTGAATTTACTGTCTTTTCTTTTCAGAAATTTCTTAAACTTTTTGACAAGTAGCCCAAGTTCAGGTTCCTCATCATCTTCACTGCTAGATTCATTTGAGCTGCTCTCATGTTCAGATTTGGATTGACTTGTTTGAGCTTTTAATGACAACCCTTTTCGTTTTCTGTCACCTAGTTCAGCTTCATTGAGTCTATGTAATTCCATTTCATGTTCCCTCAGTTTTCCAAACAATGTAGCTATTGTCATGTTGGCAAGGTCTTTAGACTCAGCAATGGCAGTTATTTTGGGTTGCCATTCTCTTGACAAACACCTCATGACTTTTCCTATCTGCTGTTCATTATCCACAATTTTTCCCAGGGCATGTAGATTGTTGATAATGTGGGTGAATCTGGTTTGCAGATCATTTATAGATTCATCTTTCTTCATGCAGAAAAGTTCATACTCGTGCATAAGTGTATTTGTTCTTGCTCGTTTGACATCTGTAGTACCTTCATGTGTTTCTTGCAAAGTGTCCCACATTTCCTTTGCAGTCTTGCAGTTTGACACTCTGAAGAATTCTTCTGCACTTAAAGCTGATGTTATGATATTCTTCGCTTTAGCATTGTAACCAACTTTCTTTTTGTCATCATCAGACCAGTCAGCTCTTGGTTTGATAATGCATGATGATCCATCAATACCTGCAATTTTAGGAATGTAAGGACCATTTTCCACTGCATCTAAAATGTCCAGTCCACATGCTTCCAGAAAGATAAGCATTCTTTCTTTCCAGTACATGTATGCTGTACCATTAAAGGCAGGGGGTCTGGTTAGAGATGCTCCTTCTCCTAGGAAATCCAAAGAAGTCATTTTCTTTTTATGAGTTTTTCTCCAAAAAAAAGTCAGGCTCAGATGCCAATTGTTGGAAAACTATTACTTCTTTTTGATTAATAACAAGAGAATTAAGATCAACTCCAACTAGTTAGACATAATTCCCAATTCTAATTATGCACCAATCATACAATTTTCAAGCACAGCGGAAACTTAAGATCGCATACAGGATTTATTCAAGGAGCATGCAAAACAAACAGTTAAACAATGCTGAAAATTAAAGAGGAGGGATAGGAAAGATTGCACCAAGTTTTATCCTGGTTCAGCTGTCCCTTGACAGCCTACATCCAGTCCTAAGATCCAACAAGATCTCAGCCTTTCCAATAGAACCTTTTTAGAATCAGTTTACATATTTTCACACAGTGCCTCGCACCAATCTTAAACTATTCTACTCGTTCTATCTTCCCTTCCCTGAATTCCCAAGTTTAAGTCCCATAAACTTGACCAAGAATTCGGTCAAACGTCTTCTTGTTGACAGCCCTCAACCCCGAAGAACGCCACCAGTCGCAGCTGGATTTTCGCAAAGTAATTTGTTACAAAAGAGTATCACAAACCATGAAGCAAATCAAATATACAAATATCTTGATCTTGCTTCTTCCAAAAGTAATCTTTCTCAAATCAGTCTTTTCCAATCTTCAATGATCACAAGTTGATTGTCCATGATTGAGAAAGTATTTCCAATTGATACTCGTTGTGAAAAAGTTATCTCACGTGTTGTAGCTCTGAAAATGAATAATCAAAAGTTATTTTATTGTTCAATGAATCTGTTATTCGTTATTGGTTCTCTATGGAATAAGAATACCAAAGCAGTTTATATAGTTTCAGGAAAAACAACATATGAATCGATTTAGCCAATCCATTCATTAAAGTTATAAAGCACCCTAATCGATTTATGCAATCGATTTCGCGAATCTTGTTTTTCTTGAATCTTGAAACTGCACAACATAATTGATTCAACTAATCGATTCTTTTAAATGAGTTCTCCAGACTATGATGAAAGTGAATGTCTGAATCGATGTGCATAATCGACTTGGGATGTTTTGTTCAAACAACGAGATCAAAACAGTCGATGTATGTAATCGATTCAGCCATTACACTCGTCTCTGTTTCTAAAACTTTTTGTGCAAATCACTTTAGTCAATCGATTTCACTGGTTCCAGAGACACAGTGATTTTCACCAATTGATGTGCCTAACCGATTGAAAAATTAAGTCTGAAGCTCATTACAACAAGTTGGTTTAAGCAATCGATTTACCAAGTCGATTGATGCCAACTTCAATATAACAGAAGTAAGTGAGTAGATTGAGCTAATCGATTATGGATGTTCCAGACCAAGTTCTTTTTGAAATATATTTTGGTAAGTCGATTTGCCTAATCGATTTATTTGCATTGGTTTGGTTCTGGAACATTCACATTCGATTTGGTCAATCGATGTAAACAAAAACATAACATAAGACAATGATTGAATAATCGATTTGCCAAAGCGACTAGTTTGCAAGGTGAGCTACTGACTTGCACATTTTCATTTTTAATAAGAGTTCAAGTCGATTGGTCTAATCGATGTAAACTATCAGTTCAGTCTTAGTGAATTAAACAATCGATTTGCCAAATCGATTTGTGGCAAACTGGCTCTCTGACTTGCACAATTTATTTTCTGATAAGTGTAACAATCGATTTACCAATTCGATTGATGGCATGTTTGAACTTTCATAAAGTTGTGCAAATCGATTGTGCCAATCGATTGATTAATTCCAGACAGTGTAATAACAATCAACCCTTTTTCAGAATCGATTTTACTAATCGATTTGCTTGTAGATCTTCAAGGTTTTGTTGATTTCTTGAGTTCCAAGCAATGTTCCAAGCTTGTAGGATTGAACGGATTTTTCCTGAAATTTTCTCAATTCACACTGTTAGGTTTATTTTTACAAGTGTATGTTTGTCAAGAACTTCAAAAACGAGAGAACATATGTCTAGCACATAGCCATATTTCTAACACAAGATTGGTTAAAAACATTAATTGGAAAAGATTAAGCCTAGGGTGGACGAAAATGACCTAGTTGTTCATCCAATGACACAAAAACTCCTATTGGATGCATAAGATTGGTTAAAAACCCTAATTGGACAAGAATAAACATAAGGAGGACAAAAATGACATAATATTTATCAAATGACACACATGAACTTATTGGTTGCACAAGATTGGTTAAAAACCCTAATTGAACACAAATAAGCCTAGGGAGGACGAAAAAGTCCTAAATGTTCATCCAATGACACTAACACACCTATAGGATGCACAAGAATGATTAAAAATCATAATTGGACAAGAATAAGCCTAGGGAGGACGACAATGACCTAAATGTTTACCCAATGACACAAAATAACTTATTGGATGCACAAGATTGGTTAAAATCCCTGATTGGAAAAGATTAAGCCTAGGGAGGACGAAAATGACCTAAAAGTTTGTATAATGACACAAACACAGCTATTGAATACAATAGAATGGTTTTAAAACCGTAATTGGACAAGAATAAGGCTACGGAGGACGAAAATGACCTAAATGTTTATCCAATGACACAAACACAACTATTGGATGCACACGATTGGTTAAAAACCCTAATTGGACAAGAATAAGCCTAGATAGAACGAAAATAACCTAATTGTTCATCCAATGACACAAACACACCTGTTTGATGCACAAGAGTGGTTAAAAACCCTAATTGGACAAGAATACGCCTAGGGAGGACAATAATTACCTAATTGTTCAACCATTGACACAAACACGCCCATTAGATGGACAAGATTTGTTATGAACCCTAATTGGACAAGAATAAGCCTAGGGTGGACGAAAATGGCCTAAATGTTTAGCCAATGACAAAAATGAACTTATTGGATGCACAAGATTGGTTAAAAACCCTAATTGGACAAG